>JBBPBX010034504.1:0-12145 GCA_038048925.1 Garcialebias charrua
TCGAGTGAATAAATTGATTGATTGATTGATTGATTGATATTAATTTATAGGCCTCCCAAACCGCATGCTTCATTTAACTCAGAGATGCATGACCTACTCACTTTTTTCTGCACCTCCCCTGTGAAGACCATTTTTCTTGGTGACTTAAATATCCACATGGACAATTCCTCTTCACCTCTGGCAACAGATTTTAAGTCTCTTTTGGACTCTCTTAATCTCACTCAACACGTTGACGCCCCTACGCACAGTAGGGGGCATACATTGGATTTGGGGATTACAGACACTGTACTCATCAATAACTTGTCTGTATATGACCTGGGTGTCTCAGACCACAGGGTCATCTTCCTGGAAGTGCCTTCATCTTCGCCTGCTTCAAACCCAATACGACCCATCCAGTTCTGTGACTTTAAAAACATTTCCCCTGATGTTCTGTCTGCTGATCTTCACGCCCTGACCGTTGTCAATCATTCATCTGCAGATGACTCTGTGGATTACTACAACCAATCTCTCCGGGAGCTCCTGGACCTGCACGTCCCCTTGAAGTCAAGACTGGTGTCTTTCTCCCATTCATCCCCTGGTACACTGGTGAGCTGCACAGGATGAAAGCAACTGACTGTGCTATTGAGAGACGTGTAAAATCATCTGGTCTCTCTGTACATAAGCAGGCATATAAAGAACATCAGAAAGCGTACGCCTATTCTCTTAAAGAAGCACACTCCAAATATTATTCTAACATCATCAACACCTGCCCTGGAAACTCTAAACAGCTCTTCTTCACAATAACTCATCTGCTTAATCCAATTAAACAAACTCTGAGGACTCGGCTCAAAAATGCGACCTGTTCCTTTTGTCATTTAAAAACAAAGTTGACACTATCAGATCTCAGCTCCACAACCTCCCCTTTCTCAGTGTGCCATCTACCCGTCTGCATTCTGGGACCCTGAGCAGCTTTGATGAAGTTGTTCAGAGTGAGGTGGAGTCCATCATCAAGAAAATGAAGCCTTCATCCTGCGCCCTGGATCCTTTCCCCTCGTCTCTCATAAAAACCAATCACTCTGCAATAAGCCCATTAATCACTCAAATAATAAATCAGTCTCTACAATCTGGTCATGTTCCACTGCCTCTAAAAACTGCCATCATTAGGCCTCTTCTGAAAAAATCTAATTTGGATCCCGACATTTTGTCTAATTACCGCCCAATTTCACACCTCCCTTTTCTGTCTAAAGTGCTGGAGAAAGCTGTTGCTGCTCAGCTGCAGGACCACCTACAACAACACTCCCTGTATGAGAAGTTCCAGTCTGGATTCAGGGTGGCTCACAGTACTGAGACTGCATTGCTGAGAGTTACCAATGATGTCCTCATGGCTGCTGACACTGGCTCTCCCTCCATCCTTGTCCTCCTTGACCTCACTGCAGCCTTCGACACTGTGGACCATAGTATCCTCCTCCACCGTCTTCATGTGGAGGTCGGTCTCTGTGACACTGTCCTGGACTGGTTCAAATCTTTCCTCTCCAATAGGCTGGAATGTGTTAGTCTTGGCAACGCCACGTCCCAGACAGTCTGTGTCTCCTGTGGTGTCCCTCAGGGGTCGGTTCTGGGGCCCCTGCTGTTTTCCCTTTACATGCTGCCTTTAGGTCAAATTATTAATCAGTTCAACATTTCTTTTCACTGTTATGCCGACGATACACAGCTTTACATCAGGACTGGAGCATCCTCATCTTCCGCCTTGTCATCTCCATCTTCACTCACTGCCCTCTCTGCCTGCCTGGAGGACATTCCGCCTTGTCATCTCCATCTTCACTCACTGCCCTCTCTGCCTGCCTGGAGGACATAAGGGCATGGATGAATCAGAACTTTCTTCAATTAAACTGCTCTAAGACTGAGGCCATATTGATTGGCACCCCTCACCAGGTACAAACATCTCCTATAAGAACACTTTCCTTTTCTGGACAAGACATCTCCCTCTCCACCTCTGTTACAAATCTTGGAATAAAAATGGACTCTCATCTTTCATTTGAAAATCACATTAAGCTTCTGTTTAAAACTTGTTTCTTCCATCTGCGAAACATCTCCAGACTTCGCCCATCCTTAACTTTTTCCGATGCTAAGAAGCTCGTCCATGCTTTTGTCTCCTCCAGGCTCGACTACTGCAACTCCCTGTTTATTGGAATCCTTGGTAAATACCTTCAGAAGCTTCAATATATTCAAAACAGTGCAGCAAGGATCTTGTTGAGAGTTCGTAAATTTGAACATATTACGCCCATTCTACATAACCTCCATTGGCTTCCTGTCGCCTACAGAATTCAGTACAAAACTGCTCTCATTACACATCAATGCTTACACGGAACTTCACCAGATTATCTAAAGGACATTCTTATTCCATACTCATCCACCCGGTCTCTGCGGTCACAGAACAGTAATCTCTTTCACATTCCGAGAACCAAATTAAGGACCATGGGAGACCAGGCTTTCAGTGTGGCTGCCCCCCGCCTGTGGAACTCTCTTCCTGACTGCCTGAGAGCCCCACAGTCACTGGTTGACGTTAAGAGCGGCTTGAAGACCTTTCTTTTGAACCAAGCATACTCTGCCTCCTCATGATTCTGCCTTGATCTTAGTTGATACTTTTATTGATTTTACTTGTTTTATTACTTGTTTTATTGACGTTTAAATTCTGTTGCACTATGTAGCACTTTGAGATTTTCATTAATGAAAAGTGCGTTATAAATTAAATTCATTATTATTAATATTAACACGCCTGCTAACATCAACCACCTACAAAATCACAAGTGGTGCGTTTTTAAGAAAAGAGAAAAACTATAAAGAAAAGCAAAAGAAACTATTGAACAGATCGTCTGATGGATTCGGAAAAGTGTGGGCTCGCCCCTTTAACACTAGGATGACTGAATTTTCAAGATCCTGAGGACAAACCCCCTCCTTCTCCTGAACAATTATTGGACCATTAACTACCTTTTGTTATAAATATGTGTGCACTCAACTCAGACACCCCTACCAGACCAGACTGCACAGACTGCATTCCAATGTTTCCACCAGGTAAGACTCTGCTTGCACTTCCCCCCTTAGTCAGAAGAGAGGCCCTGACCTGAATTCACACATAACAAACCCTGAATTTATCTCACAGTTGAGCATTTTGGGACATCCACTGAACGGAAAGCTTTGTCTGCTCCAGAACAATTTTATGCATAAAATTGTCTTATTCTGCTGTGCTGATTATCCTGTAACCCTGATGGTCTGTCAAATAAATTATTTTGCTTACAAGTACTGTCTCTCTCCTTGTCCTTGGCACATGTATATACGGTGCATGCCGGCACATGCAGGTGGCCCATTGCTGTGTTCTACAACATGCTTGACCTATTGTTGTCTGTCACCTGACGGACCGACACAGGTCACATGACATGAGGTCAACTGACAAAACGACACAGGTCACACGACATGAAGTCAACTGACAGACCAACACTGGTCACACGACATGAGGTCAACTGACGGACCGACACAGGTCACACGGCATGAGGTAAACTGACGTACTGACACAGGTCACATGACCTGAGGTCAAGTTACGGACCAACACAGGTCACACGACATGAAGTCAACTGACGGACCGACACAGGTCATACGGCATAAGGTCAACTGACGAACCAACACAGGTCACATGACGTGAGGTCAACTGACGGACCGACACAGGTCACATGACCCGAGGTCAACTGACGGACCGACACAGGTCACATGACTTGAGGTCAACTGACGGACTGACATAGATCACACGACATGAAGTCAACTGATGGACTGACACAGGTCACATGACCTGAGGTCAACTGACGGACCGACATAGGTCACATGACCCAAGGTCAACTGACGGACCAACACAGGTCACATGACCTGAGGTCAACTGACGGACCGACACAGGTCATATGACATCAAGTCAACTGATGGACCGACACAGGTCACACGACCCGAGGTGAACTGACGGACCGACACAGGTCACATGACCTGAGGTCAACTGACGGACCGACACAGGTCACATGACCTGAGGTCAATTGACGGACCGACATAGGTCACACGACATGAAGTCAACTGATGGACCGACACAGGTCATACGACATGAGGTCACTGATAAGATAAGAACGAGCTGGGGAGAGAAGCAGTTTCGTAACACTTGTTTTTAAATGTTGTGTTTGAACACCTTCACTTTGTTGTTTTATGGATGTTGTTTTGGAGTTTGTTGTTCAGCACATTGGTCAACTCTTGTTGTTTAAATCTGCTTTATTAATAAAGTTGATCTCATTTGATTCATGGATCAGCCTGTATTCTATATTTATACAACATGTAATGATGTTACACAACTATTTGATGTTTTTTCTAAGAGAATGGCTGAACTTTAGGACTTGATGACAGTTTTTCTACCTGATTGTTGTTTATTTGATGAAGAAATGTGATTTGATGTCTCTGTGATTTAAATGTGTCTGGAATGACAAAAAGAAAAAAGAACTTGAACAAGTTTCTGTCCACAGTCACACTGACTAAAGCTGACATTAAAGCTGGTCAAACTTTGCTCGGCGGCTCCTCTCATCACTCCGTCCTGGAGTTTATTGCTGAAGGCTGTTTTTGTCCAAGTGGACAAATGTCTGAGCCTGAAGACCAAGGAGACAGCAGCTGTTCAGATCCTGAAGAAGGATCCAGATGTTTCCAGGACTCTGATAAAGAGGTTGATCCCAGACGTGTGTTCATGAAGATTCAACACTTTTCTTTCTGCTCTGCTTGAAGATGCACCACAAGCTGCTCATCTTTCATGACATCATCTAGTTTGTGTTGATTAAATACTAATCCTTCTTAAACTACATCAGATGGGTCTAAATTCAGTGAAATATTTACAAGTTGCCATGGGAACACAGAAACTGAAGGATGTAGAGCTGAAGAGCAGCTCAGTTCGAGCTCTTATTTTGAAGAGCAGCAGCTAACGGAAGTGATGTTCTCCCAGCACCGGAAGTTGCTCAGTTGTGACGTCAGTGTTTGTTGTTCTGCTCCGTAGCTACGAGCTGAAGGCCTTTTCTCTCGACTGCTGCTCAAATGAGTTGAAGTGAACGTTAAATTGAGCTGTAACATCTGTAAATGTTGCTGACCGGAAGTGAACAGATGTGGAGACAGCGGCTCAAACAGCTGGAAGCAGAGGAAGAAGAAAAGTCTGAGGATTTTGGAAGTAGAGCTGCAGCTCAGGAACAAACGGAGCAAGACACATGTTAGATGCTGTTTTCAGTCCCAACCATCAACTGCATCTTTTAGGTTTGTGTCTTTATTCTTTCTCTCCAGTGACTTTGTTACAAGTTAGTAGCAGTTTTCTGGAAGATAAAGGAGTTACTTCTTACTCTCTGTGCTGATCCAAAACAAACAAAGAGTGAACGACTCAAGTGAACCGAGTTACTTTAGTGATTCATTAGACTGACTCAGATCCATAAAGTGAACCGGGTTACTTTAGTGACTCATTAGACTGACTCAGATCCATAAAGTGAACTGGATTTACCAGCTTTATTGAAATCCTAAATGACCACTCCAATGCAGTGAGCTCCAAATGAAGCTGCACGTGGGGCTAAATCTTTTTTTTTTTTTTTCAAGGGGCTAAATCAGGCGCGAAGGTTCCGGGTGACGTCAGCTTTTCTTCCTTCGTGATGAGAAGCTACGTCTGGATTTAGCTCCGTGATTTATTCATTCATTCATTCAACCTTTATTTAGTCAGGTAAATCTTTTGAACCTCAAGGGCTCATTTACGAAAGCGACCTGCTAAAACTAAAGAACAATGAACAGCAGTGGTATAATTTCCTTAAACAATAAACAATAAACAAACAAACAATAAACAATAGAAAACAAAAGAGAGAAAAAAAAAAACAAAAGAAAGTTTTTTTTTTTTTTTTTTTAACAAAGTATCAAAAAACTAGCAAAACATTATAAGGTAGACGTATAAAATCAAAGACAGGAACAGATCTGCATTGGTTTTTGCCAGGATTCCAACAGATTCTGAAAACCATTTAGAGAAGTCAAGGTCGAGAGCTTCAGATCTTTTTGTAAGATATTCCATGAAGCAGGAGCGGAGTAGGAGAAGGCCCTTTTTCCAAGTTCAGTCCTCACTGACGGAACACTGCAGGTAATCATGTCCTGAGAGCGCACACTGTAGCTGCACTCACGCAAAGACATGTAGGAGGAGATGTATGAGGGCAGCAGACCAAGAAGTGATTTAAAGATGAAAATGTACCAGTGGAAGAGTCTGCGTGAGGTTAATGATGTCCAGTTAACCAGTGAATACAGGGTGCAGTGGTGGGTACGATAATCACAACCAGTTATGAATCTTAGTGCACCATGATAGACAACATCCAACATCCGCAGGGTGCTTGTAGGAGCATTCATGTAGAGAATGTCACCGTAATCAATGGAGGGAAGGAAAGTCACAGACACAAGGCGTTTCCTGACATTCAGTGATAGACATGATCTGTTTCTGAAAAAGAAACCCAGTTTAACTTTCAGTTTCTTCACTAGGTTTTCCACGTGGAGTTTAAAAGAGAGATGTGAATCAATCAGGATACCCAGATATTTATAGGAATCAACAAACTCAATAGGGACACCATTTGAAGAAAAAATCAGAGGAGGATCTGCTGGAACCGCCTTCCTATTTGAAAAAAACATCCCTTTTGTTTTATCAGCATTTAGGACAAGTTTGAGACGGAACAAATCTGACTGGATGATGTCAAAAGCAGATTGCAGTAACAGGAAAGCCTTAGCAACTGTTTTAGCTCGGCAGTAAACAACTGTATCATCAGCATAGAAATGTAAGGATGCATCAGGGATGCAGTGACCTACATTAGCTATGTAGATTGTAAAGAGAGTGGGTCCTAAAACTGAGCCTTGTGGTACACAAGGCTCAAATTGCTCAAATTGATTTATTTCAATTACTGATGAAAAAAGACTTCTCGTGAGTTAAATACTTTATTCTGTGATTTAGTTCCAAGCTGCTGCTGCCAGAGGCTTGTAACACTGCAGCTTCTTGTCTGTGGAGAGGAAGTTACTTCACTCTGTTAGCATCTGTAGCTGTTAGCATCTGTTAGCATGTGTAGCTGTTAGCATGTGTAGCTGTTAGCATGTGTAGCTGTTAGCATCTGTAGCTGTTAGCATCTGTAGCTGTTCGCATCTGTAGCTAGTAGGGGTGTAACGGTACGCTAAAATCACATTTCGGTTCGGTTCAACTACAAGGAGGGCTCGGTTCGGTTTATTTTCGGTTTATTTTCGGTACAAAAAAAAAGGACAAAATAAAGACTTACAAAATGTTTCTTTTGAAAATATGCCAAAAATACGTTTGTACTGTACAGTATTGTACCGGTAGTAATAAATAAAAGTGACCCATTTGGATGATATTTTAAATAAACAGCACTCTACAATAAAACTATTTTAACAATAATAAAAAATCTTAATAAATACAATAACAGAGAGAGAGAGAGAGAGAGAGAGAGAGAGAGAGAGAGAGAGAGTGTCTTTATTGTCATTTGCACCGCATGTGGTACATGTGATGAAAACGAGATTATGTACACGAGGTCCCAGTTACATCCAACAACAAATGAAAGAGAAAAACAGTAATAACATCTAGAACTAACTAAGAAAAACATCAACTAGTAATACACTAAGCCTAATATAGTGGAAATAAACAGCAGCACGAACATGAGTTTGTATGAGCAGATGGTCACAGATGAACACAGATGAACACAGCAACAAGAAAACAGATCAGCATCAGCATGATGTGATATTTTGCAGTGTTTATTTTTTATTTTTATTTATTCATGAGTCTAACAGCCTCAGGGTAGAAGCTGTTCCTCAGTCTAGTGGTTCTACATTTGATGCTCCTCAACCTCCGTCCTGAGGGGAGTGGGGCAAAGAGTGAGTGTGCTGGGTGAGTGAGGTCTTTCATGATGCAGGTGGCTCTTTTCCTGCATCTGGAGGTGTAAATGTCTGTGATTGTGGGGAGACTGACTCCAACAGACTTCTGTGCAGCCTTCACCACTCTCTGCAGAGCTTTCCTCTTTTCAACTGTGCAGCCTCCATGCCACAGTCAGAACAGTCAGAACAATAAGCAGCAACAGACTGTTTACAATCTAACTAATCAAGTTTTTGTCCAGTAGCATCAGTGTGGCTGTATTTGTCCTCATTACTCACAACTTCTTCTTGGTGGGACAGGTGCTGGAAAAGTTCAGAGTTCAGTTCAGTCATCACACACTTCTTAGCTGCAGGTGATCTCTGGTGGATGTCTGTCCCAGACTGGAAATAAAACACAATTTAAAAAAAAAAAGTTAATAAGATTATGATTTTGAATAAAAAAGATTATTTAGATAATTTTGATTTGATTTGATGTTTATTCATTCATTTTAAAAGAACAATACAAAACAGTTTCATCAGATACAAGAATACAAGTAGGATAAAATGAAATGAGCAGAAAGAAGATGAAATCTTATTATATCTGCCCCTTATTTCACAGTTTGTTCAAACAATGATAACCTTCAAACTACATCACAAAATGAATAACTACTTAATTTTTCTAACTGTAATACACAAACACACTAAGCTACATCATATATAGTTTTTGAGCAAGTCCTTTTTGACCTTTTTCTTAAATGTATACATTGATTTTGCATTTTTCACATCACTCTCCAGAACATTCCACAGATAATAATAATAAAAGAATACCTCTTTTTGAACGGTTGAATCTCTCACTCATCATCAGGGCAGGGCTTTGCTCCAGGGCTTGTTGACATCAGTTTTTGTT
This sequence comes from Garcialebias charrua, assembly GCA_038048925.1. Classification (NCBI taxonomy): domain Eukaryota; kingdom Metazoa; phylum Chordata; class Actinopteri; order Cyprinodontiformes; family Rivulidae; genus Garcialebias; species Garcialebias charrua. Next base: position 8,813 of record JBBPBX010034504.1, read on the forward strand.
TTTTCATAAAGTTCTGAACTTTTTGAGTGATGGGGGTTCGTAGTGAGGATCAATAACTTTAAAGCCTGCGCATAATAACAACACTCAGACTTCGACTCAGATATTTAAAAACTCACAGTTTGTGTTATTGCTCTGGACTGATATGATTTACCTGACAAAAGTAGTTTAAATGCAGGCGTGCAGCTGACAGCTGTTGTTAGCGGCAAGCTGCTCGTTCTTCACTGCGGTGTTCACATTCCGATGACGTCGTTTCAAGCGCGTTCACGTGAGAAGTGCCAAGAGAGAGAGAGCCAGTCTCTTCATGAAACAAAGTCCACACACACAGCGCTGAATGTGCGCGCCGCTCGTCTTTTAACAACAGTCCCAAACAGGAGACCGCAGTGAGAAGCTAACGGCTAAAGGCAGCGCGAGCTGCGCGTGCTTCGCGATAATAGCTCCGTGCGGAAACGCGGCCAGGAAATTTTGTTCCGCGGTGCATATATTAACGTTCAATGAGTGGAAAAAATAACCGAAACGGTACGCAGGTGGACCGAACCGAACGTGACGTACCTAAACGGTTCGGTAAACCCATTACAACCGTTACATGCCTAGTAGCTAGCATCTGTAGCTGTTAGCATCTGTAGCTGTTAGCATGTGTAGCTGTTATGCCGGGTACACACCAAACTCGTTTTGAGTGGCCAAGGCAGCCAGTTTCAAGGCAGCGTCATGCGGCACGTTTTGAGCAGCGTGGCAGTGTGCGGTAGTTCTTTTTCCGTGCATGCGGCACGTTCAGAGCAGCCGCTGCTCGAGTTCAACAAATTGAACTTTGACCTACTTTGGCTGCTCGTTTCGTAGCAGCAACCAATCGGGAGAGACTCTGCTATGTGATGACGCAATGACGACGGGACGGAAGTAGGTGGGCACCGCGTGACGTATTAAAAGAATGGACGAAAATTAAAAATATGGGGTTTGCGTGCTGCTGCTTTGTTGATTAAATAAAACAAAGCAATTCTTCGGATTACGTCCGCCATTTCAGAGACTGGAAAAAAACAAACCCGACCGGAAAAGGACCAATACACTCCTCCCACTGCACGTCTTCAGATGCGTTCGGTGTGAACAGACATATGTTGACAAGTGTAGTGGACCTACCCAGGGTCAAACTAAGGTTTTTGAACTGTCCAGTGATGACCTTTACTGACCTCTCAGTAAAGCAAGACATTTACTACAAAATCATTCATTTAGCTATAATCTGATAACATAGTCACCAAAAAGAGACTATTTCTATCTTTGATTTTAGGCTGATGTGATCAAAAGAATAACTTTTGTCATTTTCATGATGTGTGCTTTTAAGCTGTGTTATTCTGTAAGAGTTAAACTGTGTTCACTGCTGTGTTAAAGGTGAAATCTCGGGTCACATAGACCAGACGGTTTTGTTTAGAAAGTCAGAAGACAGGTTAATCCGTTGTTTTTCATGAACAAGGCTCCAGCTTCTCTGTCTTTTCCTAAACAAATCTCCCTCTGCTCTGGCTGTAACCTTGGGTCTGATAAGGCAAGTGAACTCCTCTCTAAGTCGCTTTTTAAGTTCTAACTGTGCGGAAACGCTTCAGAGTTTCTGGGAGCTTCAAAAGAGATGTGAACCTTCCCAAAGAGCTGAATGACCACCAGTCACGCGCTAAGGACTCGTCATCCAGCTGGGACTGATAACATGTTGTTATGGGTCCACTTCGAACGAGCGTAAGCTCAAAAACTTTGTTTATTCCTTCCTGGAATAAGTTTATCTTGAAGTCAGAGGCCAGGAGCTGACATATTCTCTGATGACCAAGCGAAACCAGGAGACGTTGAAACGTAAACTAAAACCAGTTTTGGACGTGCTGGGACTAAAGGACTCTGTGCATCTGAAGGCTGGTGTCATTTCTTTATCAGACTCGTCGTCGAAAGGTAAAGAGCTGTTTACAAAACGTACCTGGATTTTAGCAGAAGTCGGAGGAGAAGTGTCACTCTGGTATCATGCTCACGATAATTTCTTCTTAAATCTTTCCTCCTATTCTTTCCCCTCTCAATCTAAGCTGGAAACTATTTTAAGTTAAAGAGCCACAGACTAAATATGTTTAACATCTAGTATTTATGTCTGTTGTTATGATTCAAGTGTGCTGACGTATTAATTTGAAAGAAAGTGAAATCATGTCAATCAAGTGTAATGGTGTTGATTTTAGTTGATTTATTTTAAATAAATGGTAGTGTCGCCTGGCATACCAAACTAAGTCAATGTCCATTGTCACTCTATAGCTCTGTTTATTTATCCATCATAAAGATCACAGAGATATTGAATAAACTGAAAAAGAAAAGAATCCGTGAAATTACTATTCAATCTGAATAAGTAGATTAATTAAGGATAAAGAGGTCAGCTTAATACTGACCCCTTTATCCTTAATTAATCTACAGTACTTATTTGCTCACAATAATTTCTTCTTAAATCTTTCCTCCTATTCTTTCCCCTCTCAATCTAAGCTGGAAACTATTTTAATAGTTTCCAGCTAATTGCTACTTAATACTGACAGTTCAAAAACCTTAGTTTGACCCTGGGTAGGTCCACTACACAAGCAGCCAATACCGCGCGTCGGGAGCGTTTTTGCTGCTCAAGACTCGTTTGAAGGGAACCCGGCATTAGTATCTGTAGCTGTTAACATGTGTAGCTGTTAGTATCTGTAGCTGTTAACATGTGTAGCTGTTAGTATCTGTAGCTGTTAGCAGCTGTATCTGTTAGCATGTGTAGCTGTTAACATCTGTAGCTGTTAACATGTGTAGCTGTTAGTATCTCTAGCTGTTAGCAGCTGTATCTGTTAGCATGTGTAGCTGTTAGCATATGTAGATGTTAACATGTGTAGCTGTTATCTGTAGCTGTTAGCAGCTGTATCTGTTAGCATGTGTAGCTGTTAACATCTGTAGCTGTTAACATGTGTAGCTGTTAGTATCTGTAGCTGTTACTAGCTGTATTTGTTAGCATGTGTAGCTGTTAGCATTTGTAGCTGTTAACATGTGTAGCTGTTAGTATCTGTAGCTGTTAGCAGCTGTATATGTTAACATGTGTAGCTGTTAGCATCTGTAGATGTTAACATGTGTAGCTGTTAGCATCTGTAGATGTTAACATGTGTAGCTGTTAGTATCTGTATCTGTTAGCATCTGTAGCTGTTAGCAGCTGTATCTGTTAGCATGTGTAGCTGTTAGCATGTGTAGCTGTTAGCAGCTACGTCTCGTTGCGTGCTTGGATAATCTAGTCTCGTGACTGTGTGTGTGTTTTTCTGTGTAGGGGCAGGAGCTTCACGTCAGACCTCCAACAACCACATGTTTGTTCTC
>JBBPBX010034504.1:21902-32597 GCA_038048925.1 Garcialebias charrua
CAGGTATGTATTTATTTACTGCAGTCTAAAGTGAAGTGTGGAGCTAAGCTGTGTTAGGAACTGTTTGGATCCTGCGATTAAGCTGTCCGCGTTTTGGATTTGTTGAAATAAATCTTGCTCTTTTTCACAGCTTGTTACGGCATCACGTTTTGTTCAGATTCAACTAGTAAATGTATTCCTCTAAACAAAATTATCCAGGAATACAGAAATATAAACGTTCTAGTATATTAGTTTAAATATTAGTTGACATATCAGAACAGTCACTTCAATACTGTCCACTTATCAAAATGCTCTAACAAACAAAAACTCACATCATCAACAACTTTCATTCAAAAGACTATTGTAAGCAATTTTACTGTGATATATTTACTGGTACATGCAAAGACTGTCATAAGAACTTCTGTAACTCACTAGGAAAAATAAGTTTAATTTTAATTTTCGTCCTTCAGATTAGGGGTTGAACGAGTACATAATTTTTAAACTCGACATTAACATAAAAAATCTCGATTAGTGCTCGATTAGTCATGATGTCATAGATGCAAAATAAATAAAATATAAAAATGCATAAAAACTTCATTATTTACCAAAAAAAAAAAAAAGACCAACATTGGGAGCATTTATTATGCTCCTATCATTTATCATACTGCAGATAAGTCACAAGAAAAACAAAACTATTAGTTTAATTATAATTATTAACTATTAATATTAAAAGTGAAAGTACCGTGCGGCGCTGAAACCGAAACTTAAAAAACAAATGGGGCCACACGGCAGCACAGCCTGCAGTGCTGTGCAATTTAGGTTTACTTTTAGAGATGAATGTGTTTATAGGTTTTTAATAGGTCTAGACTATAGAGAGATTAATATTTGTTGCGTTTTGTTTGTGAAACGAGAGAGGAAGCCGTTTCGGCCGTGTTGTGTGTGACTTGCAATCCAACACCGCCCCCTCCTGTCACAATCTACGGTGGTGACAGAAGTTGATTCAATGCGCAGCAAAGTTTCATAATAATAAAACACAACGCATTTTTACCTTTTTGACAAGACTGGACCAGCTCCATATGCATCCGTGCGCACAAAGGAATCCATTTTGAAGCGTCTACTAAAAGCTACCGCGCTCGTCACGTGATGTGACGTACTGACGTTACCGCGACGTGATGACGTCACTACGGGTACCCGATGTGGACAAAAAAGCCTCGATAGAAGTCAAAGCACTCGATCTGTCGATAACTCGGTTAATCTGTTAAAGCATTACTTCAGATTATAAACTCTTATTTGCCACATGTGTTACAGGGTATCCGGGGGGTTGTAAAAGGTATTAAAAGGTAGTAAAAGAAATTAACACAAATTAAAAAGTATTAAAAAGTAATAAACATCATCAGACGAGGTATCAATTTTTTAAAAACCTACACAACTATATTTTTCCCATTCTATCGGCGAAAAAAATCCTGTGAATTTATTTATCTTTTCTAAATTTATGTCCGAGTAGGACCTTAGCTAAATCAATGACGTCATGTCGCCGGTCAGTGCGCGTTCACGCCTACAGCCAGCCGAGGGCCGACAGAGCTTCCAGAACTGTCATGGTGAAATGTGTTTTCAGACCTCTAGTTAAAGGAGTCAGAGACTGGCTTCAGCCAACAGCCGAGAGGCTTATTGTCATGTCTGTAAAAAGAAACAGGAAGTTTGAACGCAGCTCATTTCTCCGAAATTTAACAAGAAAAGCACCTAAATAATTATTTGTTAGCTTGAAGTTCTGCAAAGGTGTGTCTCAGTCTAACATTTTCTTAATAAATGTACTTTAATGGTCAAGTCAGCTTTATCAGGGTATCCGCGGGGTTGTAAAAGGTAGTAAAAGGTAGTAAATGAAATTAACACAAATTAAGGCCATTAAAAAGTATTAAAAAGTAATAAACGTCATCTGACGAGGTATTAAATTTTTTAAAACCTACACAACTATATTTTTCCCTTTCTGGCGTCTTAAAAAAGGTCTGTGAATTTATTTATCTTTTTTAATTTTATGTTCCAAGTAGGACCTTAGCTAAAACAAAGACGTCATATCGTCAGTCAGTGTGCGCGCGCACTTACAGCTGGTATCATGTCTGTAAAAAGAAACAGGAAAGAGGAGCGTATGGCAAGCCCTTTTAACATTAAATCGGATTCAGGGCACTTCAATTCCAGATATCTGAAATTGAATTATGACTAGTCATAATAGCTATTTAAGATATCTTGAATTACATTCTGACTAGTCAAAATTCCTATTTGAGATATCTCTAATTACATTCTGACTAGTCAAAATGACGTCAGATTTTCCATTGAGTTGAATGGAGGCTTCAATTTAAGATATCTTGAAATGAATTTTGACTAGTCGTAAATACAATTCTAGATATCTCTAATTTAATTTTGACTAGTCATAATTAGCTTTCAAGATATCTCGATCTTAGTTCTGACTAGTCATAATTACAATTACAGATATCTTTAATTACGTCATCATTTAAGATATCTTAAATGTATTTATGACTAGTCAAAATGTATTTATGACTAGTCAAAATGTAATTCAAGATATCTTAAATAGCTATTATGACTAGTCATAAATCAATTTCAGATATCTAGAACTGTACTTATGACTAGTCAAAATTCCTTTTAAGATATCTTTAAATGAATTCAAGATATCTTAAATATTTTATCATGTAGACGGCGTTTCTATTTAAGATATCTAGAATTCACATTATGACTAGTCAGAATGACGTACGAGATATCTTGAATTATAATTTTGACTAGTCACAATGACACAGTTTTACGCAGGCGGAAATAGGTCCGCTAAATCTTGTCAGGAGGACCCATGTCAGGTCTGTCCAACACAACGCCTGCTGTGTTTTTAACACGGTTTGTACCAAGCAGCTCGTGCTCGACATGAATTAAAAACACGGATGATTTATTGTTTGCAACAAGAAGACTTTTTACAACAAGAAGACTTTTTAAAACCGACGTCTTTTTCACTACAACAGGAAGTAGCAGACACACAGCTTTCAAGGTAAGAAAAAACGAAGCTAGCTTAGCGAGCTAACCGTTAGCTCCTGCTGCAACATACAAACAGTGTAAAAAAGCCCAATTTAATGTGATAAATTATTTGGAATATTTGAGACAGATATGGTATAAAAATGTATATTGTATTTTTTATGAGGTTCCATTAGTGCCAAAAATACGTTTGTGTCCATGTAATGTTCAAATGCTTTCTTCTTAACAGAAATAAAGAAATATCACTAAAAGAGAACAAAGCTGCACTTTGCAGGTTTTGTTACTTTCCATCACTCTGTGTGTGTGTAGCGTGCTGTGTATACTCTATAAATGATGTGTTAAGTGAATCAATATATACAGTCTATTACTTGTTTAAAGCTAAATATGTTATAACAAGTATTAATATATATATGTGTGCTCAAAACAGTTCTGATCTGTTTTAGATCTCACTGGGTGTTGAAAAAGAAAAAGCTGATTTCTTAGATTATTTCTGTAGGTTTGCAGCTGATAAAGGAATTGTAACAACTTCTTTTTTTTTTTTTAAGCTGCCAAATGTTCCTCCTGCACTGGCCTGAACTCGAGATTTACAAAGATGACACAGACCAAGAACAAAGGTACCGGTAAATAAATAAAATAAGAGTGGAACACATTATTTTCTGTTATATCATAAATGGTGGTATCAAAAATGCAGGCTCAACCACTATCAGTTACCGGTACTGTAGTAGTATTTGCAAGTTACGTAAAAATCTTAACTCTCACAAATCTGTCCCACAGTGTCCTACCAAATTGCTCATTTACATTTATTTATTTCTAAGTTTATTTGACATATTTTTTATGTTGTAAGGGGATCCATCCTGAACCTGCAGCGAGGTGGTGGTACAAAAGCCCAGAACTGTGGGGAAAAGATGTCTGCACTTCACGCTTTACAGAGCGAACATAACCTGAGTTAATGTTTGTATGCCTGTTTCTTTTGTCAAAACTTATTGTGATTATGTCACTCGTGTGTTTGTAGGACCACGTCCAGATCCCGACATCCTGGCATCGGGAGAAAAACTACACCGGCTCGAGTCTCAAACATTTATCGCTCCTGTCCTAGATGGTCTGTCAACTTTGGAGCTGGTACCATCCAGATGTGGGCCTGTACAAAGATGACACAGACCAAGAACAAAGGTAAATAAATAAAATAAGAGTGGAACACATCCTTTTCTGTTATATCACTCATTCAACCTTTATTTCATCAGGTTAATCTCATTGAGCCTCGAGGACTCATTTACAAGAGCGACCTGCTACAAACTAAAGAATGATGACAACAGTAACAGTAGACATTTCCTTAAACAATCAACAATAGACAAACATAAAAGAGAAATACAGATTTTTTTTTACAAAATTAAAAACAAAATATTTAACAAAAACATTATAAAATGGATGTAGAAAATCAGTAGCAGTAATCAGTAACAGGAACACGTCTGCATTGGTTTTTGCCAGGATTCCAACAGATTTTAAAAGCCATTTAGAGAAGTGAAGGTCGAGAGCTTCAGATCTTTTTGTAAGACATTCCAGGAGCGGAGTAGGAGAAGGCCCTTTTGCCAAGTTCAGTCCTCACTGACGGAACACTGCAGGTAATCATGTCCTGAGAGCGCACGCTGTAGCTGCACTCACACAGAGACATGTAGGAGGAGATGTATGAAGGCAGCAGACCAAGAAGTGATTTAAAGATGAAAATGTACCAGTGGAAGAGTCTGTGTGAGGTTAATGATGTCCAGTTAACCAGTGAATACAGATCATAAATAAAGTTTTTTTTTTAACTCTCACAAATCAGTCCAACAGTGTCCTACCAAATTGTTCACCTGTCCCTTTATATTTATTTAAAAGTTTATTTGACATATTTTTATGTTGTAAGGGGATCCATCCTGAACCTGCCAGCAAGATGGTGGTGGTGGTGCGAAAGCCCAGAACTGTGGGGAAAAGATGTCTGCACTCCACGCTTTACAGAGCGTACACAGGTATAACCTCTGAGTTAATGTTTTTATGCCTGTTGCACCGTACGTTTCTTTTGTCAAAACTTATTGTGATTACCGGGTATGTCACTTGTGTGTTTGTAGGACCACGTCCAGATCCTGACATCCTGGCATCAGGAGGAAAACTACACCGGCTGGAGTCTCAAACACTTATTGCTCTTGTCGTAGATGGTCTGTCAACTTTGGAGCTGGTACCATCCAGATGTGGGCCTGTGCCACAGGGTGGACTGGTTTCTTAAAAGTGCCCAACTGAGAAGTCCTGCGTAGCATCATTCTGCACCACATGGCTCCAGACTTCCCTGCTCTTCCTTCGACGTTGCATAGTCTTCCCAACATGTGTTTTGTGCCCACACTCAGTCAGTTTATGCATCTTCAGTCTCTGCAAGTGTCAGATGAAATACAGGCCAGAACCAGGGAGCAGTCCAGATGTTCTGCAGGGGTACAGCTTCGACAACCAAGGCTTACTGCCAGCTGTTTCTGTGTTGCTTGCAGAGGAGGAGTCTGCTGCCACAGCACTGGCAGCTCAGATGGTCAGGGGGTCCACTAAACAATAACTGTTGAACGGGTATGACGTGATGAATTGATTGATGATTGGTTGATCAGATGAAGTCTAAACTGGACATGTTTTACTTCAACACCATCAATGTGTTTATATCAATGCAGTATCATAAAATGTACAAATCACCTTTTTGTTCCTTCGTATTTTTAATATTCAGTCTCAAGCTGTGTGAATCACTGTAAATAGTTTAATTTAATACTGTAAATAGTTGTTACTCATGAAAAATACAAAAACGTGCCAATTTCTTTAAAATGAAATTGCATAATTTGGGAAAAATATCTATAATCCACTATAAGTTTATAGATATCAGTTATAAATTGTTAACTTAAAAAGTTAGTTTTTTTTCTTGTTTTTACTAGATTTGTTGTAAATTATACTTGTTTTCCTTGCAATTCAACTCAATCAAATAATAATAAATAAATAAAAAGTATGCTGCTCAAGTGTGTTTTAATTGAAGAATGTTTAAAATAATTCAAAACTTTAAAATAAAGTACATAACACTAGAACAGTTTACATACATGTGACAAGCTTGGATGTTATTTTTTATTTTATAAACTTACTGCAACGGCACCTTAGGCTTTTCACCCAAGGACATAATTTATACACAGAAAAGGCACTTGGGTTTGTTTACAAGTAAACAAGAGACTGTGTTCCAAGATACAATATACATTTTATTTACACTAAGTTAAAAACTAATTCTAATGGAGGCAATACTGATTCTTAAATATTCAGCCAAGGCTGAGGCTTTCCAGTGGTCAGTCAACTAAAATATTTAATGATGGTTCAATGTAACAAGAGCAGAAATTCACCCACAAGCTGTGATGATGCACGAGACACGAGTGGAACAACCTACACAAGAGGACTGCTGCCTTCAACCTGGAACATAAATATGAAATTAAGTAAACAGAAATAAATATGTTTTCCTGATGCATGCTCAATAATCCAGGTAGAAAAATCTAAAAACGTTAAGTCAGGTCCTGTGGACTGCCCCAGCCAATCTGCTCATAGACACTGCCTAATTACAGAGACGAGCAGGCTGTAGTAAAGCATGGTAGGACAGATAAGGTTGTTTTCTTGCCCCTCAAGAACAACCAGGAACTGAACAAAAACAACAGATGAAACTCAGCCATTTTCCTCACTGTCTAATGCTAACACTTGTGACATTTTCTGACAATTTAGTCCAGAACAGCTAGCGCCACTGCAGCCACCCAAAATTGTGCAGGCATCTGTTTGAACAGCTAAGTGGCAGCCGCGGGTCCTACGCGTAATTTCTTAATAAAGATATCTAAAAACGTCATTATGACTAGTCATAATTACGTTTGAGATATCTTGAATTGTCATTATGGATGTCTGACACTTTAAATGACGAATTGGGTGACGTCATTTAAGATATCTTTAATTACATTTTGACTAGTCAAAATTCATTTTAAGATATCTTGAATTGCTATTCTGACTAGTCAGAATGTAAATACAGATATCTTAAATTAACATTCTGACTAGTCAAAATGTAATTGTGACTAGTCAAAAGTCCTTTTTAGATATCTAGAATGTAATTACGGATAGTCAGGCTTCACGATTTAATGTTAAAAGGGCTTGCCATAGAAGCGCGACTTTATCCTCCGACATTTAACAAGAAATTTACCTAAACAATTGTTTGTTAGCTCGAAATTATAGCAAAAGGTGTGTGTCAGTCTAACGTTTTCTTAATAAATGTACTTTAATGGTTAATTCGGCTTTATTTATTTTTTTAAAGTGTCGCTGCCTGTGTGCACCGTGATCGCTCAGCGGTGAAAACAGGAAAAAGGAGCGCGGCTCGTTTCGCCGTCATTTAACAAGAAAAATACCTAAACAATTATTTGTTAGCTCGAAATATATAGCAGAGATGTGTTTCTGTCTATCATTTTCTTAATAAATGCACTTTAATTGTCAAATTAGCTGCATTTCGCCACCGTGGTGCAGCTTGCTGCTGGATTGAAGCAGTGAGCAGAGAGGTGGGGAGAGTATGGCAGGCCGATTGGGTCATTAATAGCTAGTGAAGATTCTCAGTCATCCAGGACATGGTGAATTCTAAAAAGTGCAATAAAAAAAACAAAGTATAGTATAATAGTATAATAAATGGTATAACAAATAAAGTCCAGTTGTTTTTGTCTTGAACTTTTTTTAATTTGTCATTAAAGGCACGTTTTCCTATTACATGATACAACAGCCAACAGCATGCCATACCCTATGGGGCCATCAGGAACTGCAGTTTTTTTTTTTCAGTCAGAATGAATGGAAACGGCCATATTTCAGTCAAATGGTTTATAAATATGGGGGGAAAAATCTATAAATATGTCACTTCGTCCTATAAGTTGCAAGGCATGTAAATTATGCAAAAAACTGCAACTTACAGGATGAAAAATACAGTAGTTATTATTTTTCTCCCTCTCTTTTTGAATTATGCATGTGTTCAGTGTTGAATTACTTTAACTAAACTGTTCTGTTTTCAAGTTTACAGTTTTTTGTTTGCCATTAGAGATATGCTGTGTGTGGGAACAATTAAACTTTTTCTCTTGGGTTAGATTTAAATAACAAATAGGTCAGTGCTTTTATTGAGGCAAGAAGCAAATTGATGTACTGTATCCAGTAATTGTTATAAAACTACATTTACTACCAAAGCTTAGGAAGAAAATGACAGTAATCTTATCACTTTACAATTAGTTGCATGGAACTGAAATACAACAGGTTGCCGCTACGGTTACAGCTCGGTGCCGTGATGGTATTAAAAAATATTTTGATGGTATTAAAAAGGTATTAAAAGGTATTAAATTCAACTCTAGAATTTCTGCATATACCCTGTTTATTTAAAAAAGTAGTTTCACATTGGTTCTCCGTGAACGCGCAGAGGGAGGGAAAAAAAGGAGGAAGCAGGAACGCAGCTTGTTTCGCCGAAATTTTACAAGAAAAGCACCTAAACAATTATTTGTTAGCTCAAAATTATAGCAGATGTGTGTCTCAGTCTATCATTTGCTTAATAAATGCACTTTAATGGTCAAATTCACCGAGGTGGTGCAGCTGTTTTGACGGTTCCTAGCAGAGAGCAGGAAGGTGGTGAGGGTTTGACCGATTGAGTCATTAATAGCTAGTGAAGATTCTCAGTCATCCAGGAGATGGTAAATTCTAAAAAGTACAAGAAAAGAAACAATAAAGTATAGTATAATAAATAAAGTCCAGGGGCCTCATGTATCAACCGTGCGTGCGCACAAAAACCGTGCGCACGTCACTTTCCACGCAAAACTCCGTATGTATCAAAACTGAACTGAACGTGAATATCTGCGCACCTCCACGCAAGCTCCCCTGTTGGCGTACGCACGTTTCTGTGGTTATTGTTCCTTTGGCGACACTTACAGGTGATTCAGAGAAACTGTGTCCATGATGTGAAAACAATCATTAATCCCACCAAACACACATGATTAACGATTATTACATCCACATGGACGCAATTAGATGAGTGGATATAAAAGCATGCGCCAAATAGTGGCAACGATATTGACAACAATGAGATGTGATTTCTTTAAATAAGAAGTTAACCAAGCTGTACCAACACGCCTACGTTTAGGTCAGTGTGTAGCGTGCTTGCCTTTAGTTCCAAAGGTCATGAGTTCGAATCTCGCATGGTACAACGTTTTTCTTTTTTTTTTTCGTTCCAGATTTAAATACACATGAAAACTATTTACAAAACAAGAAATCGTCTGCTTCCTTTCATTTCATGTATTGTTCTATTTCTTGTTGTTTCATTAAATAGTTTTCCTGTGTTCTTTAAATCTGGAATGAAAAAAAAAAAAAACGTTGTACCATGCGGGAGTCGATCTCACGACCTTTGGGACGAAGGGCAAGCGCGCTCACCACTAACCTATACAGGCATGTAAGAGCAGCTTGGTCAACTTCTTATTTAAAAGTGGATGGTTTGTTTTGCGCTGAGCGTGCCAAATAAAGCCTTTTTCCGTGCTTCTCTGCCTCACTCAGAAGTGATTCCTGTTCACAGTCCGTGAAGTTCCTCTTTTTTCCACGTTCCGACATGATTTGCAATGGAGCAGAGACGACATTCCTGTCGTGCATGGCATATTTAAATGACTTTGCATATTTATACGGAGGCGTGTCAAAGGCGGAGTCGGCCACTCTCTCATGTGCGCTCAATTCCACGTTGATTGTGATGTACAAAAGGAATGTGCGTGGATACCGGTGTACGCACAGTTTGATAAATCTGGATTTTTTTGTGCGTAGACACTTTTCTGGATTTGACCGTACGTCACTTTTCAGTAAGAAATCCACGCAAGTCTTTGTACATGAGGCCCCAGTTGTTTTTGTCTTGAACTTTTTTGAATTAGTCATTATAGCCACGTTTTCCTATTACATGAAACAACAGCCAACCTCATGCCATACACCTGTTACTACTCTGCAGCCATCAAGTACCGTATTCTCCGGTGTATTATACGCTGTATTTTTGCTAATTTGAATGTCTAGCGTATTAAACACCAAAGAGTATTATTTATGGATTTTTTCCCATATTTTCAGACCCATTTTTCGCTCTGATTCGCCGTTTTACATTTTGGGCAAAAATGGTGCAGTACCAGTTTTGGCCGCTATGGGCGCTCTGGGCAGCAGCAGAGGACTCAGAGAGCGAAGAGGAAGAGGGCCACTTCCAGACGTTTCTAGCTGCACAGCGAGGTGTACTTGCATGTGTCCGAAAAAAGCCTCCTTTGGTCGGACTGACTCTGTCGCTGCTCGCCCTGGCTGTGGATGTAGCTGTTTTTCTTAGCAAGATACCGTAACTTATAAACCACACCGCGGATTTTTAAATCCAGCTGATTTCACATTTGCTTGAGCTCAGGGGGACTGTCTGCTATAAAGTCAGGTAAGAAATTTTTTTTAAGCGTTTATTTACCGGTAGCTAAATTTAAAGAAACAAAGCGTCCGGTCCAACCCGGACCGCCTGCCTAAAATTCGGCGAACTTTTTTTAATCCAGCTGATTTGAACATTTCGTTAAACTCAGGAGCACGTCTTCTATTAAGTCAGCTAAGAAATATATTTTTTAAGCGTTTATTTAGCTAAATTTAAAGAAAGAAAGC
>JBBPBX010034505.1:0-12898 GCA_038048925.1 Garcialebias charrua
GAATAAATGTTCATGATAGTGTGATCACTGATTCTTCAGGTGAGTGTCTCAGTGGACAAGAAGTTTCTGATGCTTTTCAGTATCAGCGATCTTCAAAACCCAATAGAGTTGGCCTTTGAGCGTCGCTATGGAAACATCGTGTCCTATCGCTGGTACTGCTCACTGTAACACTCAATACTGGATTAAAGCTGAGGTATTTGTGGTCAAACCTGCTCCTTTCCTTCTGCCTGTCCAGGGACGGTGATGGCAACATCCTGATCGGCTTCTCCCATGGATACTTTGTGATTATTTCCACTCAAATCAGGGAAATTTGAGTTGAGCTCCATCAGAGTCGCAAACATAAAGATAGTCTCAACAGTGTGGCCATCTCACCTGCACTGAAAAAAGCTGCTACATGTGGTGACAACAGGTATGCAGATGTTCACAAGAACTGCTTTTTGTTTTCCTTCTCGTTAAAACGTACTTTTGTTTTGGCTGCAGCATAAAGGTCCACGAGTTGTCTGATCTCAACGGTTTCAGCAACATCGTTCAGCTGGATGATGAGACTGAAGGTGGCACCATTTTTGTTTTATTTAAAATTATTTTGTAAGATTGTCTTGAATGCATCACCATGGTCTTCACTTCTTCAGCAGAGGGCTTTTCACAACAAGCTGCAACGGTGCTTGTCGAAGCAGACAATCCACTCCGGCTCCGCTTGACCTGTGCCACAGAACGGCCGAGTCTCTCAGGTGCAAAGACCTGCACCCCCACCGGGACAACAAGAGTCGAGGTTGGCGGGTAACTATTCCTCCCGAGGCAGCAACCTCGGTGAGGCTCGACACGCCGGTGTCCCTAGGTTTTTTTTAACTGGGTTCACGCGGTCAGGGTCGGCACCCAGGGCGGCCACCGCCCCCCCCCCTTCTCCCAGTTCCGGACTTGGAGAGCAGGGACTGACGGGTCTGTCTCACATCCAGAACTTCAGCCACCAAGGCCTACCCAGCAAACCATGTCGTCTTCAGCAGTGCAGCTGGAAAGGATCTAGCGCGCACAGTGCCCCGCGGCCAGCACGGCCTCGATGCTGCAGGCTCACCAGGCAGAAAAGCTGCAGGAACTGCAGGGGGCTACTAACAAAGGGAAAAGACGGTAGAGCCACTGGATGAGGCCAACAGGACGGCAGACTTTACTGCCCGCCCTTCGGGCACATCGGCAGTCGCTCTGGGTAAGAACAGGACTGAAGTGGTTGTCGCACAGTGACACCGGTGACCAACATCCTCACTGATGAGGGCTTTTTCACCCACGGGAAAAGGAAAGCCACACATATTCAAACCTCCCCGGGGTCCAAGAGACCATGGTGGAAGGGACAAAGGTGTTCGTTAAAACACAAAACATGTTCCCTTGTTTGTGCGATAAAAACAATGTTGTTTTAAAGCACTAATAAAACCACATAGTGTTTTAGCGTCCCCGTGCAGAAGTCACGGGTCAACCCAGTACTTCTCCTGCGGTGCGGAGAGAAAACAGAGCCCTGCATGATCCTGAGCTGTCCCTGCACCATTACAGGCATTTTCACCCACAGGGAGGGAAAAGGCCGAACTTTTACCACCAGTATCTGTGTTAAAGGAGCACAGATTAACCGGTCCAGAACTTTTAGACACACAAGAACACTCAAATGCTTGTGTAATAAAGCGAAATTGCCATTGACACACGACAATAAAATCTCGAACTACTCAAGCTGTTCTGTGTCACGACTCTGTAGAAATTCCGGCTACCGCAGAGGGACAGGCAAGTTGCCCGGAGGGCGAACGACAGGGGGCCATTCACCTTCCTCCCGTCCCCTTGACACACAAACATCACAGAATACACATGCCTTCCAGACTGAGCGCACACGCTGGCGCCTGGAACGCATGCAAACCAAGAACGTGGGTCACGTCCACTGTCACCCTTGGTCTCCGGCTGCAGTTCTACAAGCGGCCACCTCCTTTCACGGGGGTGCTGTCGTCCTCCGGACTGGGAGAGCAGGGAACTGATCTGTTAAAGATCGAGATCTCAACCATGATGCAGAAAGTAGTGATCAGAATGATCCTTGCTCACAATGTAAAAAAGGGCCATTACAGCAAGTACTTCCTGGTCCCGAAACGGGATCAGGGCTTGAGGCCCATCTTGGACTTCCGGGGTCTGAACAACAGAAAAATTAAAAACATACAAATTCAGGATGTTGACACTCAGACAAGTCATCCACTCGGTTTGACCAAGAGATTACTTCTGCTCGGTGGATCTGAAAGACGCTTTCTTCCACGTGAGCATCCTGCCCTGCCACAGAAAATATCTCCGCTTTGCCTTCGAGGGCACTGCGTTCGAGTTTTTGGCAATGCCTTTTGGCCGGAAAATCGCCCCCAGATCATTCACGAAATGCCTGGATGCGGCCCTGACTCCGCTGAGGGGTCCCAGACAGGTCCCTCTTGTAAATGAGTCCCCGTGACTCAATGAGGCTAGCCTGTATAAATAAAGGTTGAATGAATGGGGTCAGAGTTCTCAATTATCTGGACGATATGCTAATACTTGGACACAACAAAGTCCAAGCACAGCAGCACGCAGAGAGGGTCTTTAAAGGGATTGTGACATGATTTTGTAAATTTGAATATTTGTCAGAACATATATATCTTATATCATTGAGCTCTGGTCGTTTTTGCATAATAAATTATAAATATATTAAATTTTTATTCCAAGTTATGGTAGTTTTTTTCTCTGGGATACGCCCCTAAAAATCTGCGCATTTCCGCAAAACGTCATCTTGACGTGACAACGGGAAGGCACGCTCCAACGTGCATTTAAATAATAATGGCGGAGCATGTCCTATCGCGTCTGAGATATCATTTTGAGACAGTAAATCTTCCAAAACTCTCATTAATAAACACTCCCTGAATAAAAAAATTACAGATGTTACCTGATGGCGCAGACATAATTTAAAAATACATACATAGCAACGTGTTTGCTCCGGGCTCTCGGCTAATTTTTTTTAGAAGCTATCTTGGCTAACAAGAGTCCCTGACACCGGTCACGTCTGAGATATATCATTTTAAGACAGTAAATCTTCCAAAACTCTCATTAATAAACCCTCCCCGAATAAAAAGAAACGAGATGTTACCTGATGGCGCAGACATAATTTAAAAATACATACATAGCAACGTGTTTGCTCCGGGCTCTCGGCTAATGTTTGTTAGCTGCTATCTCGGCTTATTACCGGTCGCGTCAGCGATATATCATTTTAAGACAGTAAATCATCCAAAACTCTCATTAATAAACCCTCCCCGAATAAAAAGAAACGAGATGTTACCTGATGGCGCAGACATAATTTAAAAATACATACATAGCAACGTGTTTGCTCCGGGCTCTCGGCTAATGTTTGTTAGCTGCTATCTCGGCTTATTACCGGTCGCGTCAGCGATATATCATTTTAAGACAGTAAATACTACACTACTGCAGATACATATACAGCATTCTCTGACTAGCCTTATCTAAGGATGCCAAATGTGCCTTATGTGCCTCACTGCATATGCCACTTTGCCTCTATACCAACATCAACTACCTCATACATATACTGTGTACATTAACTTATATGCTGCTGTGCCACTCTTTGCAAATGTCAATGCTAGAACCTTCAGTTTATTTTATAGATATACTTTTTATACTACTATGCAAAAACTCAGGACAGTATTACACTTTTATTATTTCATTTTATGCTTATGTTCATTGGGTGTTTGGTGTTTTAGGGGTGTTTGGTGTTTCAGTGTTGGTGTTAATTTTCATACTTTTATACTATTATGAAAAAACTCAGGACAGTGTTACACTTTTTTACTATTTTATGCTTATGTGTATTAAATGTTTTAGTGTTTAGTGTTTAGATGGTTACTGTTGCACCGAGGGACTGAGAGAAATGCAATTTCGGTCCTGTGTATGTCCTGTACATATTGCAGTTCTGACAATAAAGTTGACTTTGACTTTGATAGCAACGTGTTTGCTCCGGGCTCTCGGCTAATGTTTTTTAGCTGCTATCTCGGCTTATTACCGGTCGCGTCAGCGATATATCATTTTAAGACAGTAAATCATCCAAAACTCTCATTAATAAACCCTCCCCGAATAAAAAGAAACGAGATGTTACCTGATGGCGCAGACATAATTTAAAAATACATACATAGCAACGTGTTTGCTCCGGGCTCTCGGCTAATGTTTGTTAGCTGCTATCTCGGCTTATTACCGGTCGCGTCAGCGATATATCATTTTAAGACAGTAAATCATCCAAAACTCTCATTAATAAACCCTCCCCGAATAAAAAGAAACGAGATGTTACCTGATGGCGCAGACATAATTTAAAAATACATACATAGCAACGTGTTTGCTCCGGGCTCTCGGCTAATGTTTGTTAGCTGCTATCTCGGCTTATTACCGGTCGCGTCAGCGATATATCATTTTAAGACAGTAAATCATCCAAAACTCTCATTAATAAACCCTCCCCGAATAAAAAGAAACGAGATGTTACCTGATGGCGCAGACATAATTTAAAAATACATACATAGCAACGTGTTTGCTCCGGGCTCTCGGCTAATGTTTGTTAGCTGCTATCTCGGCTTATTACCGGTCGCGTCAGCGATATATCATTTTAAGACAGTAAATCATCCAAAACTCTCATTAATAAACCCTCCCCGAATAAAAAGAAACGAGATGTTACCTGATCGCGCTGACATAATTTAAAAATACATAAATAGCAACGTGGCCTGTATCTCGGCTAGTGTGTTAGCTGCATCTCGGCTTATTACCGGTCGCGTCAGCGATATATCATTTTAAGACAGTAAATCATCTAAAACTCTCATTAATATCCCTCCCCGAATAAAAAGAAACTACAGATGTTACCTGATCGCGCAGACATAATTTAAAAATACATCATTAGAAAAGTGTGTGTGCTACTGATTCGGCTAGCTTGTTAGCAGCGAACATAAATAATCTGCCGTGATAATTGGCTTTATACACTCACAGTGTATAAAGTAAAACAACATGAACTCACGTAAAATAAATAGTTTATAATCTAAAACACTACACACCTCCGATTATGTTTACACAAAGACTTACTCATCTCCTGGACAGTCTTCCGATGGTCCCTGCGTTGTTTCGACATGGTAGCTCCTGTGGGACTTTCTTCTGTAGATTTTCTTTTAAAAATAGTAGGAATAGCATCCGGTTTTAAAAGTCTTCTGAATCTTACTGGTAATCCTAAAGATTCTTTTATACCAGGTCCTGAAAACAATCGGCAGTGAAATGGTCGCTGCAGACATACGACTCCTGGAACCCACCGGTCCTTGTCTGGTCCATTCTTGTCGAAGTTTGTCATCTTTTGGAAATTTGTGAAGAATCACTTGTTCACTGCTGATATTAGAACACACAAATGCGCTACAACGTGACGGCATTTTTCAAGTTACACAAATAAAAGAGGCGATCCTTCAGGAAATGAATCTGTATGGCAAGCAGTTAACACACCTAACAAACGGGCAAGGCTCTGCCTTCTGCCCGTTGTCACGTCACACTGATGTGTCACGTCACACTGATGTGTCACGTCACACTGATGACGTATTGCGGGAATGCGCAGAATTTTAGGGGCGTATCCCAGCAAGTACCAGAGAAAAAATTAGCATAATTTAGAATAAAATTTTAATATATTTATAATTTATTTTGCAAAAACGAACAGAGCTCAATGATATAAGATATATATGTTCTGACAAATATTCAAATTTACAAAATCATGTCACAATACTTTTAAATCTAGTGCTCCTAACAGTCTTACCACTTTTGATTTTTCCTCTCTGGCCCCATATGAAAAGTCGATTGTGACTAATCTAGGAGTGAAAATTGACCCCTGCCTGAAACTTGACTGTCATATCAACAGCATGGTTAAGTCCTCGTTCTTTCAACTCAGGCGCCTCTCAAAAATCAAGCCCCTCCTTTCTAGACACCACTTAGAGACAGTAAAGGCTCCAGTATAGCCGTGCGTTGGGCAGCACGCTGCTCGACGCGCGCGTGCTGCGCGCAGGCAGTTCACAGTATAGCTCGGCGTGAAGCTCCAGCTTGAAGCTCCAAATTCTTGACATAATTTGAGCAGCAGCAGGGCGGAGCGTTTACCTACGGGACAAATTGAGGTCGCTGATTGGTCATTTGCTGACACGCCTACTGAATTGATTGACAGGTCGGGTGGTGAAAGAAAAGGCACGAGCTGCGCAGCGGTATTTTGTGTTTATATGTTAATAAAAAGTTCTAAAAAATAAAATAAAAACAGGGAGCGCTGGTCCTGCAGCCCACAGCCCACCAGGAAATATTTAGAACCTGGCGCATCCACGTTGGACATGACTTTAGTTCGCTCGTGACAAATTCATTCATTCCTCCTCATCGGAGGAAGCAAATGGTGACCGCTTCAAGCGATCACTTGACTTTTGGCCAAAAAACAAAAGAAAAGTCCAGATCAGCGATGAAGAAGGGGAATTTATACATTTGTGTCTCATACAAAACAGTCCGGCGCCGGGCAGTTTATTGTGAGACAACGCGCGCGCGTAGGCGATCGTAAAATTTGAGCTTGGCGCGTTCACGCCCGCGTTCAAAGGCTTGTGCCGCGGTGCTCACACGGCGTGCAGCGGCGTTCGGCCCAACGCAGAGCTATACTGGGGGCTTAAACCACGCTTTTATTACTTCACGGCTGGATTATTGTAACTCTCTTCTGATCGGAGTTAACAAGGTCTCGCTCTCACGGTTGCAGCTGGTACAAAATGCTGCTGCACGATTTTTGACTGGTACAGGCAGACGTGAGCACATCACTCCAGTTTTAATGTCCCTTCATTGGCTTCCTGTCCAGTTTCGAATCCATTTTAAAGTTTTATTGTTTGTTTTTAAGTCTTTGAACGGTTTTAGTCCCTCTTATCTGTCTGAACTGCTTCACCTTTATGTGCCATCACGTGCTCTTAGATCCGCTGACCAGATGCTTTTAGCAGTCCCGAAAACCTTTTATAAAACCAGAGGAGACAGAGCATTTTCAGCTCTGGCTCCTAAATTGTGGAACGAGCTGCCACTGAAGGTCAGGCAGGCCCCATCTGTTTTTAAAACTCGTTTAAAAACACATATGTTTTCATTGGCTTTTAACCCAGAGTGAGTTTGCATCTCTGTTTTAATGTTGTTTTCTTTTACTTGTGATGTTCTGATTATTTATATGATTGTTTTTATTGTTTTGTGCTTGTTTTTGTTCTTGTACAGCACTTCGAACGGCTGATGTTGTATTTTTAAGTTCTTTAGAAATAAACTGGTATGGTATTTAGTATGAGTTGCCATTTCTGAGGGAGACCCGAACAGGGGGAGGGGGACGTGTGGATCTGGAGGCGGGTCTCGGGTCCTGGGTCCCAAGAGGAAGTCTCCGGGGGCCTGCACCCAGCTCCTCAACGTAACAGGTGGAAGGCGCGCACTCTCTCGCGCACGCTCTCTCGCACACTCTCTCTCTCTGGCTCTCACTCGCACTCTCTCACTCTCTCACACTCACAAATCTCGCACTCTCTCTCTCTCGCACTCTCTCTCTTGCTCTCTGACACACACACTCTCGCATTCTCACTCTCGCACTCACTCTCTCTTGCTCTCTCACGCACTCTCTCGCACTCTCACTCTTGCACGCTCTCTTGCACTCTCTCTTGCACTCTCTCTTTCTCTCTCTCTATATATATAGTATATAGTGTAGTGTGTATATATATACTGTATATATATATATATATATATATAGTATATACATAGTAGTGTATGTATATATATATATATATATATATATACGTCATACTAGGGCTGGGCGATATGGACAAAAATTCATATCTCGATATTGTTGTGATATATCGCGATATACGATATATATCTCGATATAATTTTCTTTCCATAAAAGAATAACAAAAATATATTTCTGAGTCAAAGCTTTGTCCCAGTTGTCACACAGCAACATTTATTAACAAACAGCTGTAACTCTACAAAATAAATGTCTAAAAAATGAACTATTTACATACATTACTTTATTTTTTAGACATTTATTTACACCTATTAAATAATAGTCCTCTTCAGCTGAGGGCAGCTGTGGCTGAGAGGCTAGAGCAGTCTCCTCCAATGGGAGAGCTGGGAGTTCAATTCCACCAGCAGTCACATGCTGAAGTGTTCCTGGGCAGTGGGCAACACTGAACCCCTCATTGCCTCTGATGTGTGTCCCATCAGTGTATGAATGTGATAAAGTACTGATTATTCTTTGTACAGTTCTAGTAGAGTGCTGTATGAATGGGTAAATGAGGACACAGATTGTGTTTTAAAGAGCTTTGAGTGTCTTGATAAGATAGAAAGGTGCTTTCACTTTAGTCAGTGTGTTTGTGAACTGCAGTAATGTGAGCCTCCACTCAGAAACGTGAACCGAGAGGCGGAGACATTATTAAATCAGCAGTTTATCATATCGCTAAAGACACGGTCAGTCTCAGCTGTGGAAGAAGACGGCTAAAGCGTTAGCCATCTTGTTAGCCGCTAAGGACCGTATCTTTAGCGATATGATAAACTGCTGATTTATTAATGTCTCCACCTCTCTCTGCTCCTCTCATAAAGCTCTGCGGTGCACGCACGGCTAAATGAGCTCAGACCCGTGGTTTGTTTTAAGGAAGCAGCAGGCTGTAAAAACACTCGGTTCTGCCGTTTCACGGTTCATGCTCCACTCCGCTGTTTAAATGGTGAAAAAGATTCGTAGTTCCGACCTTTCGTCGGGATTATTTTCAGCATCGTCTACAAAAATATTTTTTCTGCCCTCATCTGACAATTTAAATCCAAACTAGCTCAGAAAGAACGTTGTTTTCCCCCCTCAGCAGCTAGCGGCTCTCTTCATATCTGCCGTGTTTACTTGTGAAGGAGAGGGAGTGGGGCGAGTGGGAGAAAGCAGACAGCAGGAGGATTCTCGATATAAACGATATAGCCATTTTAACCATCGTACATTGAAAAACTTGGGATACATTGAGTATATTTGATACATCGCCCACCCCTACGTCATACATACACTACTATGCATCGACCAGTTATTTTTCTACTGTATTTTTTTTATGACTTAGCCTAAAATTTATAGATGTTACAAGACATTAGTTGTGGGGCTTTGCTCTGTTTAATATGCTGGTGAAGATTCTCAGTCGTCCAGGACATGATAAATCAAAAAGGCGTTCAATTCAAGATCAACTGGACTTTCCAGTTGATCTTGAATTGAACGCCTTTTTGATGCTCTGTTTAATATTATTATTTTCTCTCTTTCAGAGTAAGAATGAGATAGTCTTGAGAAGCAGCGAGTTGAACTGCTATCTGAGGTCAAGAAAAGGAACAATTTTCAGGTGATAAAAGGGAAAATGGAGAAAACCTTTTCTCGTCGGCGGTACGAGGTGATTCAGGACATGCCCTTAGTCACAGAATTCAAAAGTAGATTGCCAGCTCTTTTTATGGAAGAAGAGGTAAGTCTTGAATTTGCAGGTCATATGTAAATTGTCCATGAGGTTTTACCTTCTCTAAGGACCTTTGAATCATCCTTAAGATCATCTTTAATTGTAACAGACTTTTAAGCTGTGTATTAAAAATTATTCTGTACTTTGTTTTTGTCTTGTTGCATGTGCCTATAGGTATGTGCTGAGTTTACTCGCATCACCACCATCTCGCTTATCCCCAAGTTTATGTTGCAGCTGGACCACTATTATAACAATTTGGCCAGAGTGCTCCGTAAGAAAGGAGGACCAATAGGACACAAAATAAAATAAAAACATTATGGCTGTCATTGACCAGGTTTGTGTATAATTACTTGCATACTAAAGTTGCTGCAGATAGTTCGTTGGCATAAATAATCTGCCACCCCATCAGCCACCTTTACAGTAACGCATTTCACATAAGACTGTACAGCTGTGGCGTTTCACATGTATCCCTGCCCTTGTTATGGCAAGTGTACTCGTAGCTAATTGTGATTTTATTAATGTATGAGTGACCTCTGCATGAAAGCCAACAGTTTCTATGTGTCAGGGATAACTTTTTGGATTTTTCTTTACACGTTTTGAATGTCAATCACTTGTTTATACAGTGTATTTCAGTTGAATTAAGTTTATTTATATTATGTAAAGTCACAAACAAAAGTAATTTCATGGCACTGTACAAAAACATTCACATACAGTACATTATGGTAAATAGACTGTACTTGTCTTATATAGTGCCTTTCTATCTGATCAAGATACTCAAAGCACTTTACAATACAATCTGTGCCCTCATTGACCCATTCATACAGCACTCTACTAGATCTATACAAATCTAATTGAACAAATCATTCTAAAGAGACTAATCAGAGCTTTATCACATTTATATACCAATTCGACACACATCGGAGGCAATGAGGGGTTCAGTGTCTTGCCCAGGGACACTTCGGCATGTGACTGCTGGTGGATTTGAACCCCCAACTTGTTGCATTGGAGGACGACTGCTCTAACCACTCAGCCACAGCCGCCTCCATTATATTATATAATAATATTATTATTGAAGCTAATAGAAGTTTATCAAGGGGCTTCCCTTCACTGCAGATTGCACTGAATCTTGACTTCATTGCAGTCTCCCATCTTCAGTAAGGATTTCCTGTTGTGTTTTGCAGAATGACTCGATTGCAACAAAGAGATCTTGCAGCCTCCAAGCACTAGCAGTGTATCTCAATGAAGACCCTGAAAAGTTAGTAAAGGAGTACGGAGTAAGTGTCATCAATTGTTTTAAAGGGGATATTTTCAATTGAAGTTGAACATAGTGCTGAATTAATATTTAATTTTCTCCTAATAATTTTTTTATTTGTTTTTTTAACTTGCTTGCATGCATCAGGATGTTAACTTGCTTAGTTTTCTACTGCAGTCAATTTACAAAGAAGAAAATATAAATGGTAAAGTTTCATGAGGAGAGTCTAAAAAAAGCTAAGTCTGGTCCTCTGGACATTCAAAAAACAAAACAAAGCACAAAAAAATAAATATTGTAGAAACGTTTTGTCTTTCGTCCGAAAGACTTCCTCAGTCTGAGCTGCTGTATTCAGCTCAGTCTTATAAATAGCACCCTCTCACAGTGGATTTTGAAGCAGGACAAGGCTATTGACAATACAGTATTCTGTACCACAGACTGTACCCAGGGGAGGCCACGCCAAGTCTGTATGGTTTACCCAAAATCCACAAACAAGGTGTACCTTTAAGACCAATTGTTAGCATGATTAACTCGGTCACTTACAATGTTTCCAAATATCTGGCATCTGTACTCATCCCTTTAGTTGGCAGCTCAGAACACCACATACAGAACACCATGGACTTTGTGGATAAGGTGAGGGATGTCATCATGGAGACTGATGAAACAATGGTCTCTTTTGATGTCACATCACTCTTTACGTGCATTCCTGTTGATGAGGCAGTAGAGGTGGTCTGTTTAAGGTTAAAATCAGACACCACTCTGAACAGCAGGACCACGCTTTCCACAGAGCAACTGTGTCAACTCTTGAAACTGTGCCTGCAGTCAACCTACTTCACATATGGGGAGCAATATTATAGGCAGAAACATGGGTGTGCTATGGGGTCTCCAGTTTCTCCTATTGTTGCCAACCTGTACATGGAGGAGGTAGAAAAGAAAGCCTTGACGTCCTTTTCAGGGAGACCACCAAGTCATTGGTTCAGGTATGTTGATGACACCTGGGTTAAAATTAAATCTCAGGAAGTCCAACATTTCACTGATCACATCAACTCTGTGGATAAATATATCAAGTTCACACGAGAAGATGTAAAAAATGGCAGGTTGGCTTTCTTGGACTGTGAGGTCTCAGTTTCTGATAGAGGAAATTTGCAAACTGATGTGTACCGCAAACCCACCCACACAGACCAGTATTTACAGTTCGACTCCCATCACCCTCTGGAGCACAAGTTAGGAGTCATCAGGACTCTGTATCACAGAGCAGACAGCGTCCCCACTAACTCAGGAGCCAGACAGAAGGAGAAATCACACACAAAACAGGCTCTAGCTCTAGAGAAATGTGGATATCCTAACTGGGCCTTCCTGAAAGCAGAGAAGAAACCCAAACAGGACTCCAGCCAGCCATCAGGTGAAAAGAAGGAACCCAGACCAGTGGTCATTCCGTATGTTGCGGGAGTTTCAGAGACATTGAGACGTTTATTTTCTAAACACAACGTCCCAGTGGCTTTTAAACCCCAAAATACATTACGGCAAAGACTGGTTCATCCCAAAGATCCAGTCCCCCGGCACAAACAGAGTAATATTGTGTATGCTGTTCAGTGTCAGGAGGGCTGTGATCAGTCTTACATCGGGGAAACTAAACAGCCACTGGCCAAAAGGATGGCCCAGCACAGAAGATCAACATCATCAGGTCAGGACTCTGCGGTCTACACTCATCTCCAGGCCAGCGGTCACTCTTTCAGGGATGAAGATGTTCACATCCTTGATAGAGAGGAACAATGGTTTGAGAGAGGAGTAAAGGAGGCCATCTTTGTGAAAAGAAACCGTCCATCATTAAACAGAGGTGGAGGCCTCCGGGTTCAACTGTCCCCCACTTACAATGCTGTTATTGCTAGTATCACTCAGCCCTCTGTGAATAGCAAACAACCATCAGGGTGCTAACGATCCATCGTTAGGCTGATGGTCCTCCTTGATCATGTGAGCAGCTGGTTTCAGGCTGTCATCAGCAAACTGGTTGATCCACTGTGAGAGGGTGCTATTTATAAGACTGAGCTGAATACAGCAGCTCAGACTGAGGAAGTCTTTCGGACGAAAGACGAAACGTTTCTACAATTTTTTTGCTTTGTTTTGTTTTGTTTTTTGAATGTCCAGAGGACCA
>JBBPBX010034505.1:14294-27638 GCA_038048925.1 Garcialebias charrua
GTGCGTGTGTGTATATATATGTGCGTGTGTATATATGTCATACATATATATATGTCATACATATATATATACACACATACATAGTGTATATTCATTCACTCATTCATTCAACCTTTATTTATACAGGCCAGCCTCGTTGAGCCACAGGGACTCATTTACAAGAGGTGGGTGTGGGCTGTTGGTTCTGCTGTTGGCGGCCCTCTGGGCCGTGTCCTCTCTGGTCTTGGCTCAATGGCCTGGCGGTCGGAGAGGTGTTTCTTTTTCCTCGCTCCTTGGGTGGACCTTGGCGAGCTGGGGGGGTACGCAGGGTCAGCGGGGGAGCTGACTCGCTGTGGGAGCACTGTTCCTGCAGATATTTTTCTCCCCATCCCTCAACACGCACCTCCGCCCTCTTCATCTTAAATTAATACATGTAGGGAATTTGAGTCTCGGGTGTGCTGCAATGGTTCTACATCTCTGTTGTTCAGAACACCTGGGACTCAATTTTATATACACTTTAGACATTCATTCATAAACTTCTTCATAAAAGTCACATATAGGGAATGGATTGAGCACTATGGCTATGGGTGGCGGGATGACACCAATCTCACCCCCATGCCTATGCTCACTCAACATTATGCATTTAGACAATTAGGGCTTGGGTTAGAGTTGGAGTGGAGGGGAAACTGGTACAATGCCAGCCTTTGCTCCTTCTCTTTCCTTTTTAAGTACACTTTAGAACAACACTCACCAACAGTACATTTGGGGACGGGGGTGTGTGTGTCGGGGTCTTGATTTGTTAATTTCAATTTTATTTATTTATGTATTTATTTATATATATATATATTATTTATTTATTTTTCTCTTACCCCCCTGGTTGCCTGGCGGACATTCTGGGGGTGGGCCGTCAGGGGTTGTGCTGGGGTGTGGGGGGGTTCGGGGCCTGCGGGTTTGCCGTGGGCGGGACTGGCAGTGCGCTCCCCCTGGGGCTGCTTGGGCTCGAGTGTCCTGTCCTGTCCTGTCGGCGGGGCGTGGGGTGGGCCGGATCTTGGATGTCTGCTACTCTCCACCCCAGAATGAATGGGCCTACCTCCTGGGTTTGGATGTGGGCTGCCCCATGTAGGGAGCAGGTACATGTCTTGGACCTGGGGGGTATAGAGTGTGCATCGGGATTATGAATGGAGCGTGTCGTTATTGTTTGTCTTTCTATGACTGAGGGTGAGGATGAGGGTGGGTCTGAATGAGTGTGTCTGTGTATGAATGTTTAAGTGTCAGGCTGGGACTTGGACTGCCCCCTCTCTGATACTTCTGAGGCTACCTAGTGTCGCGCTCCTGCCACGTGGCCCCCTGGTGGGTGTTCCTCTGCCTGCGGGCGTGCTTGGGACCCTCACTATCTGGGGCTGGGCGCTTGGGCGTTTGTCGGCTCGGCCTGGTGGCTGCCTGGTGGGGCTCGGGTCCTCTGGTCCTGTCGGGTCTGGACCTGAGGGGTGGGCGTCCCCGGTGCCCGAGCATCGGTGACCGGCCCTGGGGCTACATCGGTGCAGCGGGCTCCGGCGGGGGCCTGTGTATTTGTCGCTGTTGACCCCGGGGGGTCATTGTGTGTGGTCCCTGGTGGGGTTCGTCCGGTTCTTCCCCTTGGTCGGATCTGGGGAGTGGACGAGTGGCTCGTCCTGTTCGGGTGGTCCTGGGGACTCTGGGCTCGGGGTCCTTCCTGGGGTCTTGGGCTTTGATCGCCCTTTCGTCTGTCTCGGGCTTTGGGGGGACAGATCTCTGATGCTTCACAATCGCTACTAAATGTTCTATTGGAGGAACCTTATTCACTTATGCATGCTCACAACCACACACAAATGGATGCAGGGATGTATATGTAGATATATGTAGATGGGTATATAAATGAATATAAATATATATGTATGTATACTGTATATATATTTGTAGGTATGGGTATGTTTATATATAGAAATCTAATGCAAGGTCATGAATATTATCAGTCTTTATGCTTGTATGTTTCGTTGCTGTGTTCTGTCATGTGCTTTGCAGGATTGTGGACGGAGGTTTGGTGTGTTTGCCTTGTGCTCTTTTTGTGGATAATTGTTGTTTTGTTGTCTCACTTTCTCTTTTCTTTCTTTCTCTCTATTAAAAAAAAATAAATAAAAATACATATTGGAGTGAGAGGATGGCTATAAGGTGTGAAGGGAGGCCATCTATAAATGGAAAAAAAAAAAAAACACAACAACAACAAGTAG
This sequence comes from Garcialebias charrua, assembly GCA_038048925.1. Classification (NCBI taxonomy): domain Eukaryota; kingdom Metazoa; phylum Chordata; class Actinopteri; order Cyprinodontiformes; family Rivulidae; genus Garcialebias; species Garcialebias charrua. Next base: position 16,520 of record JBBPBX010034505.1, read on the forward strand.
GAGAATTGTTACACCACATTTGTCTGTCAAACATCAGCTCATTAAATTGAAATGCTTTAGATGAATTTTGCCACAAACATTTCCAGCCTGGTCTCGGCCATCTGCCATGCATAGAGACCAACTGCTACTTCTGCTGGAGCTGCGGAGGATGTAGATGTATTAAGGCTGAGTGAAGCGTGCAAGCTCTGCCCTCTTACATAGGAGGCTCCTGTGAGTCCAGGAAATCCACCTCACATCACCTCCCCTTTGCTTCCTGAAGAGGGCACTGGAGATGTACAGAAACCCTGCACTCAGACGCACAACTCTTTAGATCAGGTTCTCCACTTACGTTTCCCACTTAACCCATGAAGTAAAACAAAATGAACTGTAATGTTTTGTAAAAAACAAAATATTTTATCCATGATATTGAAGACAGACTTATTTTGCAGTATTAGTGGACAGCAGTGGCTGAGGAGGGAATAAAAAAGAGGTTTACATACATTAAATGTTCCTGATTCTTTATTTTTTAAATCATATATAATTAAATGAGCACAAAACTTTTTTTTCTAGACTACCGGTAACGTTTTTTTAATTGGTGGCATTTGGTGTCAGAGATTATAATTCTGATGGTAACATTAAGTTTTCATTGTCAAACTACTTTTTGTTTAGATAAGCTAATTTTATTATACATTGAATTAATACTAATATTACCTTAGTCCATCCATCCATCCATCCATCCATCCATTATCTTTACTCGCTTCTTCCGTTTTGGGTCGCAGGGGTCACTGGTGTCCATATCCAGCAGTCACTGTGTGAGAGGCGGGGGACACCCTGAACAGGTCACAAGTGCCCATTGGTACAGTTTCTACCATTTACGAAGCCTCAGAACACACTGTATAGATTTTTGTCTCGTCTTTGTCTATCATTGTGACAAATTATGATGTAGGATTTTGTTTGTTTGTTTGTTTTTTTACCTTTTAATGTGCCATCTATTTTTCAAAGGCTTCTTTTTGCTTGAAGAGATTTCTGGAATAACTTTCATGCACGGCCCCTCTGACTCCCATCTGCAGGTTTCTGATGACATTACATCAGGGGACTGTGAGACTCATGGTGAAACCTTCAGCTTTCATCTGCTGAGGAGTGTTTAGGATGGTGAGATGATACTAGTACCACTGGCTGCAACATAAAACCAAAAAGCAAAATTGATTTGTCCCCAGGCTTAACAGCAGGCAAGATGTTTCTTTCCTCACATTTTCCAACCCTTTTTCTCTGAGCATGACTTTGTTCATTGCTGCCAAACACTTTTCATTTACCTCTTAGACTACATTTGTAGTTTCCAGAATACTTTAGGCTTATTTAAATGTTACAAATCAATGCTGAATTAGACACAGTTGGCTTTCTTGAAGGTCTTATTTAGGCAAATAGGGGTTTTAAATGGCTTTTCTTGCATTGCAATATTTCAATGAGCAGTTTATGTAATGTTTCCATTAGCATCTATTTTATAAACTGAAAAAATACTGTAGATACAAAAAAGTTTTTTTAATTATCTTTTTCCTTTTCAAAAATACACAAGTTTTCTTTTTTATATCGATGGTTAATATGTCCTTTAATTTAAACAATTGTAAGTAAAACTTGTGAATGGCTGCTCCCTCTTACGTGTGTTTACCAATATCTACAGAAACAGCTGATGTGACCAATGTCCATATGCTGCAATTATTTAGGAACTTAGGACAATTTATTTTAATTAAAGTAGGAATGCACAGTATTGGATTTTTGGACGATATTCGATTTGCCAATATGTTAACTTATTTTCTGATACCAATACCGATTTTTTTTTAAATTTATTTATCTTTTCCTAGACCTAATTACAGAGACTACATAACTTTCTCTGCTGTGGAATTAAAATACTACATTATTCTGCATGGTCTTTGTCATTTTGGCTTGCTACCAAATGCAGATGCCAGAAAGGGTGCTGAAAATGATGCAACACTTCAACTTGGATTATGTTTAATGTCAAATTTATTCATGAAATTTAATCTCTCTAACACAGGGGTCACCAACCTTTTTGAAACTGAGAGCTACTTTGTGGGTACGGAGTCATACAAAGGGCACCAGTTTGATAAACTCCGGAAATAACAAAGCGTGAATTGAAAAAAAATGTATAATAAACATATTTTTAAGAACATATTTTTAAGATAGACATTTTAAAATATATATTTTTTTAAGAAAAAAAAAAGTTTTATTTTTTTCAAAGTCATATTTTCACCATGTTATTCATACATTTATAAATGTCACAATTCACCAATTAAATACTTAAATTTACAAGCTAAATAGTTAGTTTACAAATTAAATACTTAATTTGAAAGTTAACTATTTAGCTCGCAAGCTAAATATTTAACTTCACACTAAATATTTATTTATTTTTTCTTTTTATTCATTTCAAATAAAAAATACAGCAATTTAATAGACACATGAGTCATGACTCAAGACATACAATATAAATTTAAAATTAAGGGTGGCAGAATGAAGAGAGTATCTTATTCTAAAATATATCAGAGTCAGAGTCAGAGAGTCAGAGAGAATTTATTGTCATTTGCACCGCATGTAGTACATGTGTTGAAAACGAGATTATGTACACAGGGTCCCAGTTACATCCAACAACAAATGCAAGAGAAAAACAATAATAACATCTAGGATTAACTAAGAGAGACATCAGCTAGTAATACACTAAGCCCTAATGTAGTAGAAAAACATCATTATAAACAGCAGCACGAACATGAGCAGATGGTCACAGATGAACGCAGATAGTCACAGATGAACGCAGCAACAAGAAACAGATCAGTATCAGCATGATGTGACATTTTGCAGTGTTTATTCTTATTATTTATTTATTCATGAGTCTGACAGCCTCAGGGTAGAAGCTGTTCCTCAGTCTAGTGGTTCTACATTTGATGCTCCTCAACCTCCGTCCCGAGGGGAGTGGTGCAAAGAGTGAGTGTGCTGGGTGAGTGAGGTCTTTCATGATGCAGGTGGCTCTTTTTCTGCATCTGGAGGTGTAAATGTCTGTGATGGTGGGGAGACTGACTCCCACAGACTTCTGTGCAGCCTTCACCACTCTTTGTAGAGCTTTCCTCTCTGCAACTGTGCAGCCTCCATGCCACACGTTGATGCTGGAGCACAGGACGCTCTCCACTGCACACCTGTAGAACGAGGTGAGGACTGAGCTTCTCAGACCGGCTCGTCTCAGCCGTCTGAGGAAGTAGAGTCTCTGATGACCTTTCTTGATCAGGCTGGTGGTGTTATTGCTCCAGCTGAGGTTATCATTCAAGTGTACACCCAGGTACTTGTAACTGGAGACCACCTCCACCGCAGATCCACCTATATACAGTGGGGTGTGGGTGTGTTTGTTCCTTCTGAAGTCCACAATCATCTCCTTCGTCTTCTTCACATTCATGTGAAGGTTGTTCTCTTTGCACCAGCTCTCCAGATGTTCCACCTCCTGTCTGTAGCTGGATTCATCATTATCTGTGATGCATCCCACCACAGCTGTATCATCTGCAAACTTAACAATATGACAGCCTGGAAGTGTGGCTGTACAATCATATGTGAGCAGAGTGAACAGAAGAGGGCTCAGCACACATCCTTGAGGAGAGCCAGTGCTGAGGGTGATGGTGGAAGAGGAGAAGTTGTGGATCTTCACGGACTGTGGTCTGTTTGTTAAGAAGTCTAAGACCCAGTTACAAATAGAGGGGCTTAGTCCAAGTGTAAATACAAAAAAAAGAAAAAAAAGAAAATACAAAACAAGAATAACAACTGAATAATAAAATGAAATTTTAAATGCGGCTTAGTAGTGAGTTGTGCTATTTTTAGAACAGGTCCGGGGGCACCTCAAATGGTCCTTGGGGGCACCCGGGTGCCCACGGGGACCACGTTGGTGACCCCTGCACAATGACACCACTCGAACAGTGTAAATTTGTAAATTTTCATCAATCTAAAAACTGTTCACAATCTAAAAACTGTTCACAAACGGCAAGTGAAAAGCGCATAAGTAGCAGGGATGCACCGATCCACATTTCTCACTTCCGATCCGATACCGATACTTATTAACTCAGTATCGACCGATACCGATACTTTCCCGATCCAATACTGTTCAGGTATTTGACTCTGTATAATGGAACTTTTGTACCCAAACTATTCATTTTAACATTGTGTGAGATAAACCCAATGAAGACACTCTTAAGCCTTACAATAGGGAACCCCCTATTGTAAGGCTTAAGAGTGTCTTCATTGGGTTTATCTCAGACAATGTTAAGAAGGGCAGTCACAGAATGTGATTGAACACAAGTGCTCTTTGAAACTGGATCGGAAAAGTATCGGCAGGTTTGATCCGATACCCGATACTTAAAGAATGCTGGTATCGGATACCGATACCGATACTGGATCGGATCTGCCCCATCCCTAATAAGTAGTAGTGCGTTAATAGATGTACTTAGTTTCTTAAATAAAAAATGAACTTAAAACAGAAGCCTTTTATATTGGATAGTTATTTTTGATGGAATGGCCGATGTCTGATATTTAACTTTATCTCTAATATCGACCGATACCGATACGATGCCAATATTGTGCATCCCTCAATTAAACTTAATCCCCTTGCTGCCATTATCAGGAGCATCAATGATACAGTGTTTGGCATGAACATTTCTTAAGCAAAGACTAAAAATGTATCAACAAAAACCTTGAGAATTTATGAATGTTCCCACCGAAACATTTTTGTTCTCAAGATTATAACTAATTTATCTCGTTAAAAAATTGTACTTTCACACAATTGACTGTTTACACAGTGGTACCAGAAAAAGCAATAGAATTACCCTTGATAGTTTAGTTTATAAAACTGCATGAGTGTCGTTATGGTACATATGGAGAATATTTCATTCATTCAACCTTTATATAGACAGGTTAATCCCATTGAGCCTCAGGAACTCATTTACAAGAGAGACCTGATTTCTTTAACAAAGAGTGATGACAACAGTGGATAACAACAACAATAGGCAATCATAAAAGAGGCATACAAATTTATTATATATATATATTTTTTTACAAATTAAAATAAAATGGCAACCAAAAGGACAGTCAAAAGGAAAATGTAGCAAAAAAAAAAAAAGTCAGCTAGATTATACGGCGTTGTAGAAATCTAAAACAGGAACATGTCTGCATTGGTTTTTGTCATGAACTTAGATGTTTAAAGCCACTTAGAGAGGTCAAGGTTGAGAACTTCAGATCTAATTCACATTTGCCTAAATCAGAGTCAGAGATTCTTTATTGTCATTTGCACCACATGTGGTACACGTGATGAAACGAGATTATGTACACAGGGTCCCAGTTACATCCAACAATAAAAAGTCAAAGAAAAACAGTATAGGTAATAACATCTAAGATATGAACTAAGCAAAACATCAACTAAGAAAATAAACTAAATGACCTTCAAGAAAATACAGCCAACTGCGTCTAATTCACCTTTAGTTTGTAACATTTAAATAAGCCTAAAGTATTCTGGAAACCAGTCTAAGAGGTAAATGAAAAGATCTTCAGATCAGATCACAGGATATGGTTGATGTTAGTGGCCAAGTTAAATGAAGTGTAGGTAAATTCTGTTGTCTGAGATGATTAAAGGTTTGTAGGCTCAATCATCCAGGTAGATAACAAAAAAAGGTTAAATCTTGTCATCTGGACCAGTTTTTTAAGGGAGAAACATTTTGTCTTCCATCCCCAAGACTTCATCAGTCTGTGACCTGCCAACCAGATCTGTCCCATAAGTAGTCTTCATTGCTGTGTTTCAAGCCAACCTCTCAGAAGCAGGCTTTTAACACATGCAAACGGACCCATCTGTCCAAAACGGTCAATCATCGTGCCTGAGATGATTGTATTTCAAAACAGAGGAGCCCATTCTGAACATACCAGAAACCAACTTGGAGCTGCTTTAATTTACTTTGAACAAACCAAACAGATGAGTCAGCCCCAGTGTGAAGTGGAGCTAAACTGGGCCCGGCTGAATTGCAGCGATAGTCCCACTTGTTAAACTGACAAATTATCTGTAACCTCGAAATGAACACGTCAACACGGGTTGTGTTTTTGTGTCTTTCTCCAGCACGGCGCTTCTCAGGAGGACTTCATCCGTGGTAGCCGGGAACAGAACGTCCGCGACGTGGTCTACGACATCGCCAGTCAGGCGCACGTGCACCTGGAGCATGTATGTACTGCAGCACATGTGACACTTCTTTTATGTGAATACAAAACCACAAGCTCTGATGAGCTGCTTTCTGTACCAGAACATGACGTTACACACATAATTAAATTTATTTACCCGATGGTTTTGTCTACAGCAAGATGAATACATGCTTTTAAGGATAACCGTATCGTTTTATGGATTCGTGGAAGCATTTCTGAGGTGAGACTAGAAAATTGTGATGTGACAGATTAGGTATCTGCTATGAAATGGACTTATGACGACAAAGTGGGTTTCTGTTGAAGGTAACCAAGTTAAGTATACTTTAAAAATATTAATAGGCCTTTTATTGGAGGTTATTTTAAATGGGTACGAGTGAAAAGGAGGATGACTTATTTTGCTCTTAAAATGCATTTAGCCTAAGATACAAGAGACTTCTTCAGGTCTAAGTGATTGGTCATGACTTGTAGATATTTAATCTCTTGAGATCATTATCTTCTTGATATTTGCCCCGTCTGCGTCATGGAACCTTCCTGTCCTCACACAAGTTGAACGAGAGCCCTAACGGTGATGAAACTACCATCTGGTGTATTCATGTATGTCTAAATTCATAAATGCTGACCAAGTTGCCCATTTACTCTCTTGATGTTACAATAAATGTTGGAGCACTCAGAAAACTTGAATGCATTTATTATTTATTTATTTTTTCATTAATAAAAGGTAAGTCCTGGGAAATTGAACCATTACTCTGGGGTGTAAACGTCAAAAGAGTATGTAGCTTACAGTTAGATTTCAATTTCATATATTTTACTAATCAATAAATAAATAAATGGAGTCAAGCACAAAATAATTTAGCACTATGCCAAATTTAGATTTACTGTATAATTAAAGACCAATTATTCATAGGATTGCATATCGACTGTTGACAAAGGATGGAGTTGAAGCTGTTTTGGTTCAAACTTTAAAAAATTGCTACAATTGCAAATAAATAAATAAATAAAGATTTAACTTTTTTTTTTACAGAGACAAATTATGAAAAAAATTCTGATAGGCCTTTTTAGAGGGAAAAGACAAGTTGTTCAAATTTATCTGTAATTGTTTACAGTGTAATGTTTTTTTAAGGCTTTTGTTAATTTTTTCATTGCCAGTCAAAATATTATCTAAATCAATTTATATTCCAACTTTGCTGCACCCATGAATTAATTCAGACTAATCTGTAGACCCACAATCTCAAATCTCCAGTTACAAGGGGGATGCCTTTACTACTAAAATGTTGACTCTATTCATAGATGGAGTTATCTGCGTTTTGTTTTGTGACACTTGAACACCTTTTAAGCCACTCAAACTGCAGGTACAAAAAGCTTTTCTATTTGTAAAATGTAAATGAGCATCCCTGCTTGTTAATGCTTTGGATGCTGTGATTTACAGCCTGCACCTGCACCATTGTGAGTAATTGAAAATGTCCTGCAAATATCTTGTGTGCTACCATTAACTAACTAATGCATCTCCTTAGAGTTTGCAGCTAATTTGTTTGGAGATGTATTAGTCTCCACTTGCATGGGCAGTCTCCACTTGCATGGGCCATGAATTATTTGTCTTATGAAGACTTTGTCATTAAGCATCTGTTCAAACGCTCATCAGTGTTTATGTTTTGTTTACTCCCTGCTTATACCTGTTAGTAATGTTGCCAAAAGCTGAATCAAATCTGATCATATTGGATAAAACAACAGTGGAATATAAATGAAGTTTTCATTGTCCATCATACATTAGATGTGTTTATTGTTTAACTCTTCTCTTTTAGTGTATCAGATTGAAATACATGTCTCATTTTACTCAGATCTTAATGAAATCTATGACATTGTTTGGTTTAAAACTCTTAAGTATTACCGAACCATAATACTGTATATTTTATAACACTCAAGGTTAAAAGACAGCCAAAAAGTTTTATTTAAAACTTTGGCATGCATGACAGTAGGTGCTAAGCATATCTTCAAGCAGTGCTAGTTCCATACCAATGTGCTTGTTATTTTGCAAGTTAGGCTAGCCTTTAAAATGTTTCATTTATTTTTCATTTATAAAACATTAAATAAACTGCTGGTGTAGAATTATAAGCTTATTTGTTTCTTAAACTGTAACACAAAATCATTTAAAATACTTATTTAGTAATAAGAGTTTCACTCTGAATAGATCCATCTCGTGTTCAATTCACTCTGTTCAGTCGACTTGAAACTTGCTGATAAGAAGTTTCAACACAGAACATGTAGATGTTCATATTTATCACCTATTGTAACAATAAAGTGTCTGGTAAATGCAGATAGACCACTACATAAATTCTCAGGGGACCACCTGGATTCTTATCTGTTAGTCAGTCCATCACCAGAGCAAATAAGAAGGGGCTCAGAGATTATTCGTCCCACCTCCACCTTGTCAAAGTCAAAGTCAACTTTATTGTCAGAACTGCAATATGTACAGGACATACACAGGACCGAAATTGCGTTTCTCTCAGTCCCTCGGTGCAACAGTAACCATCTAAACACTAAACACTAAAACATTTAATAAACATAAGCATAAAATAGTAAAAGTGTAACACTGTCCTGAGTTTTTCATAATAGTATAAAAGTATGAAAATTTACACCAACACTGAAACACCAAACACCCCTGAAACACCAAACACCCAATGAACATAAGCATAAAATGAAATAATAAAAGTGTAATACTGTCCTGAGTTTTTACATAGTAGTATAAAAAGTATAAAAAGTATATCTATAAAATAAACTGAAGGTTCTAGCATTGACATTTGCAAAGAGTGGCACAGCAGCATATAAGTTAATGTACACAGTATATGTATGAGGTAGTTGATGTTGGTATAGAGGCAAAGTGGCATATGCAGTGAGGCACATTTGGCATCCTTAGATAAGGCTAGTCAGAGAATGCTATATATGTATCTGCAGTAGTATAGATAAAAGTAGTGTAAATGTAAACAGTAGTAATAAATGTAAAGCAGTAGTAGTAAATGTAAACCGTATTAATAAATGTAAACAGTGAATGTAAACAGTAGTATGACTATAGGCAGTAATGTAATACAAACATTAGTGCAAATATGAGAAGTAGTGCAAACTGAATGAGTACATGACCGAGAGTTTAGTGAATAACCCGTTTGATGACACAGGGTCCAGTGTTAAAAACTTTGTGTTGAGTGGTAATGTGTGAGAAAGTTTTTTGTGTTAAGGCAGTTCAAATGGGAGGGGAGGCAGAGCAGGCAGAGTGTTTAGCATTCTGACTGCCTGATGAACAGAGCTGTCTCTCAGTCTGCTGGTTCGAGCCTGGAGACTCCTCAGTCTCCTCCCTGATGGCAGCAGTCTAAAGCGGCTGTGTAGTGGGTGTGTGGGATCACCTGCCATGCAGTGGGCTTTCCGAGTGAGGCGTTTGCTGTGTAAGTCCTGCAGTGAGGGCAAGGAGGTGCCGACGATCTTCTCAGCTGCTTTCACGATGCGCTGGAGGCTCTTGCGGCAGGATGCAGTGCATGCACCAAACCACACAGTGATGCAGCTGGTCAGGACACTTTCTATGGCACCTCTGTAGAAGGTGCACATGATGGGGGTTGAAGCTCCAGCCCTTTTCAGCTTGCGGAGAAAGTAGAGACGCTGGTGAGCCTTCTTGGCCAGTGCTGCAGTGTTCCTGCTCCAGGACAGGTCCTTTGAGACGTGCACTCCCAGGAACTTGGTGCTGTCCACTCTCTCCACTGTCTGAAGCTGTCTGTCTCCTACAGCACATCTCACCTCTGTCCTGCTGTCCTCATACAAGTCCTGTACCAGTCTACAATATTTCTCTGCCACTACAGATTCCCTCATGCAACACCACACCTTCTCCCTTGGCACCCTGTCATATGACCAGAAAGTTCATTCTCAATAGTCCAGGTATCAAATCCGCTCATTCTCAATCAGTTCATCTGGACAGTTTCTTTTTAGTAGAAACGTTTCCCTGTCATATGCTTTTTCTAAATCTACAAAGACACAATGGAGTTCTTTCTGACCCTCACTGTACTTCTCCATCAGCATCCTCAAAGCAAAGATGGCATCTGTATTGATCTTTGTTGGAAGGAAACCATGCTGCTGCTCACAAACTGTCACCTCTCGCCCAAGTCTTGCTTCCACAACTGCCTCAGATCTTCATCATGTGGCTCATCAACCTAATTCCCTTGTTCTCAAAAATGGGCACCAGCACACTTCCTCCATCCCTCCATCCCTCCATTTTCTCACTTTCAAAAAGGCCATTGAGTTATTGAGTCAAAATCGTCACTACTATCTCACTTAGACTTGGCACCCAACCATCTGATGCTGTCTGGCCACACGCTCCCCTGTCACAACCTTACAGTCCCCAATCTCCCTCAGGTTTCCTCTTCTACACAGAATGTAGTCGACCTGTGAGACCTCTTGGCTCCACTCTTATAGGTCACCCTTGATATGTTAAATTACTTTAAAAATTTCAGGAACAGTTTGGCAAACTAAAAAGCCCAGAAATGTCTATTCTTCCTCCAAACCCCCTAAATCCCAAATCCAGTTGTAAGAAAAGGGTAAACTGATTGGCTCCGGGGGATTGTGCGTCCATTTCGTCCACTTTTAAACACATACAGCTTGTCCTGATGCTTGCTCAATATTCCAGGTAGAAAAAAAAAAAAAAAGTTAAGTCTGGTTCTACAACTTGTTTTTTATCCTAATTTTTCTTTTTACCTGTGTTCACCAAATTAAGTGTGTACATATCATACAACATTACTAAAATTTAACATATTTTTTATATACATGAGAGACGGTTAATAAAATCTGTCAGTATTTCAGTAAATAAGACCACCAACCACTTTTTTTTTGTTTTGGCAGCTGATCCATCAATTTCAATAAAGATAAAAGTAAGAGAAACATT
>JBBPBX010034506.1:0-15105 GCA_038048925.1 Garcialebias charrua
ACTTTGAGTCCCCCCTGACCTCTGCGTAATGCCAACGTCATTCTGTGCTTGTGTGCAAGACTTTTTTTTCATTACCACATTTTTGACCTTCAAACAGAGGTCAAAAGTGTGTTAGGAATTGTTTTTGTCTCCAAACCCTATGTGTTGTTTTTCACCACTTTTATTGTTTGTCCAACAGATCACACTTGTAAATGAGTCTTCGAGGCTCAATGTGACTTATCTGTTTAAATAAATCTTGAATGAATGAATATGCTGGAGTGAAACTATTTGTTTAAGCATCTTCATTGATCTGTCAATAAAAAATGTGTCCCACATTACAGTTTTATAGTGTCACATGTGGAGTAATCCATCTTCATTGATCTGTCAATAAAAAAATGTGTCCCACATTACAGTTTTATAGTGTCACATGTGGAGTAATCCATCTTCATTGATCTTCAGTAGAGTTAACAGTGTTTAATCAGAAAACAACAAAAAGAACAGTTAAAAAAAGTGCAGTTTAATGTGTAAAATACACTGAGGTACAAATGCAGGTACCTAAATGTATCTGTGTACTTGGGAAAAAACTGACGATACTTGTTGTGGAATATAAAACAAGTTGATTTTAGTGGATGTATTTAAGCTACAAGTCATTTATGATGAGTTCACTTCCATTATCCAAGAGAAAAGTAGGTAAAAATAACTGTTTATTAAAAGTTAGCATTTAAAAAAGGTGCCAACTTGGTTGAAATATACTTTAGGACAAATCCCATTTCCTACCTCCCCGCATCCCTGCATTTTTTGCTATTTTCCTGGCCTAAAATTGAAGTCACTAAAGGGAATAGTGAGTAAAATAGTCCAGTACAAAATTTAACACCTGTTTTAAAAAAAGCCATCAGTTGTCACAGATTTCCTTTACAGATAGAATGTTGCTCATATATGCCATGTAGTTGTTAGCTCCTACTCATCAGCTTACAATAAACACAAGAACAGGGCTAAGGTTGTAGCCTGGTTAAAACCACACCCTTGTCCTTCACTTCGCTTCAGACAATGGTCTGGACTTTCTCCATTGAAAAACGATTCTTGCTGGAGGCGTGGCCTCTGCCTGAGGAACAAAACCATTGGATCTTGTAAAAATTTTGAACAGGTAAAGCATTCTGCTCCCTCCCCCTCAGAGCTCTGCCGAACTTGACATCTGCTCCGCCTCCTGATGAATTTTCTCTCGCTGCCTGCATATTCTGTGTTTATAACGTTTGAAAAAAATAAATAAAACCACGTAGCGCTGGTCCAGAAGACCAGAAAATATGCAGGGACTCGGGCAGCAACGTAAAACCCTATTTTAATTCTCTCGTGACAACCTCATTTCCTTATTCTTTGCACCGCAGCGGCGCCGGAGAGAGAGGAGAAGGGAGCGATAACTTGACTTTTGGCCCAAAAAACAAAATAAAACTCCAGATAAGAGATTAAGAAGGGGAATTTAACACATTTGTGTCAAATATAAAACAGTGCATCGCTTTGAATGAGAACGCGGCTGCGCGCTGGGACAGGTGGCACTCAGCGGAGAGGAGGAGGAGGAGGGAGAAGGGAGCGATAACTTGACTTTTGGCCCAAAAAACAAAAGAAAACTCCAGATAAGGGATTAAGAAGGGGAAATTAATAAATTTGTGTCACATATAAAACAGTCCTGCATCGCTTTGCATCGCTTTGAATGAGAACATGCCGCTGCTCGCTGACTGAGCGCTGGCAGAGCCTTTTATAGGGCTCTGCTCGCTGGGACAGGTGGGGGCGTGGGTTAGGGTCCAAAACTCCGCCCCTTCTGTTCTCTGATTGGTCCGGCCAAAAATCGGCCGGAGAAATCGCTGTTAATGGGAGAAATCCCAGACTGTGCAGTGAAGGGAAATGAGAATTGAGCGGAGCTGTGCAGGAAGGCGAGGGCCAGGCTACTAAGGTTGTGGTAAGAAGTGAAATGGGATTTGGTCTCAAAGTATAGATTTGGGAGGATTTAATTTAAAAGTGGTCCCAGAACAGCTTTTTTAGGAGAGTAACCTGGAACCTGTGCGTTCATCTGTGTTTGTCGTAATTGTAAACCTTAAAGTCAGTGTTCGTGACATTTTAACATCTAGAAGAGAAACACTGCTAGACTGGAAATTTATAATGATTTTTATTAGGAATCATTTTAAAGGTGCTGTTTGTAAATATGCTGCTCATTTACACATAAACTTTGTATTTTTCTAATTCATTCAACCTTTATTTATACAGGTTAATCTAATAGTGAACATGTCATCTCACCAGTCAGCATGTTAACACTCAAGTCTCTAAACCACAGCAACCATGTTCCCCCATAAAAATTAACAGAATTAGCACATTGAAAGTTAAGGCCGGCGCAGTGCTCCGCGCTTGAGCGAGCGCGGCGCCCCGCTGTGTGAGCGCCGTGAGGTCGCCGCTGCACAAGCCCTTTGAACGTTCACGCGAGCGCGCCAAGCTCCAATTTTACGAGCGCCTACGCGAAGCGCGGTGTCTGACCAATCAGCTGCACGCGGAGGGGGACTGAACTGACCCCCTCCGCATGCAGCTGTTCACAGAGAACGTGAGAAGAAAGCAGAGCTCTGTTGGAGCCACACGCTGGTTCACGCTGTGCTCTGCTGTGAACCTCCCACGCGCAGCGCGCGCGTGGCGCGGGGCTCGGTCCAGCGCGGAGCTCTGCACCGGGCTTTACACTGTCAATAAATATTGTTTTTGTTTTTGTTTTGTTTTGACTGAATAAACAGCCCCTGTGATGGACTTACGACCTGTCAAGGGTGTCCCCGCCTCTTGCACAGTCATAGCTGGACATGGGCACCAGTGACCCCCGCGACCCAAAAAAGAAGCGGACAAAAGATAATGTATGGATGTATGTATAGATGGATGGATGGATGGATGGATGAATAAACAGCTTGGGGAATATTTTTTAAACTTATTTATTTATTTATAATAATAATAATTATTATTATTCACATCCATCTGCTCACTACAGACTCATGTTTGCGCTGCTGTTTAATACACCATATTATTTTGCATTATTAGTTTTTAGCATATATTTTAGATCCTTGTATACTGTTTATGTTTATGTTTTTGATATTTTTGGGTGTAGTTGGGACCTTGGGTACACAATTTTGTTCCACCTCATGTACGAACTGATGAGAATGACAATAAAGAACCTTGAAACTTATTATTATTATTTTATTTAAGGGGAGTGGTGGCACAGTGGTTAGGGAAGGTGAGCCTGTGATTGGAAGGTCACCGGTTCGACTCCTCAGACTGCCAACATCAAAATGTGAGTGAAAAAGGTGAAGCACCTACACCTGCCTCCACCCTCATTTGCCCCACTCTGTGCCCTTGAGCAAGGCCCTTCCATCTGTTCCCAAACAGGTCTCTCTTGAAAATGAGTCCTCATGACTCAATGAAAGTTCCTGTATAAATGAAGGTAAAATTTAAAAAATATATGTTTTGCATTAGAATCAACTTTAATAAAGATTAAACAAAAAATATATTTGTAGGCAACTTTAACAACAAAACTGTATAGTGTCTCGAGATTGACAATCGTGACCATTTCAATATTTACCTGATTTAATTGGCCAAGATGGTATTTAATGGTGAGCAAAAAGGCCCAGCAGGTGAACACACTGCAGCTGGGAGAAAACACAACACCAGAGACAGCAGAGTCAGAAACACCAGGCCAGCTTGTGAACTGTCCATCTGTTCACATGTTACTGAATGCACCATAAACCTCCAGCATATGGGTTGTCAGTATGTTGTCAAGCTTCTAGAATAATATTATTGTACAATTAAATCTCATTTTAAGTTGTGATAAAGTATTAAAATCCTTATTTGTATATACTGTAATAATAATAATAACATTTTCCGATGCTGAGAAGCTCGTCCATGCTTTTGTCTCCTCCAGGCTCGACTACTGCAACTCCCTGTTTATTGGAATCCCTGGTAAATACCTTCAGAAGCTTCAATATATTCAAAACAGTGCAGCAAGGATTTTGTTGAGAGTTCGTAAATTTGAACATATTACACCCATTCTCCATAACCTTCATTGGCTTCCTGTCGCCTACAGAATTCAGTACAAAACTGCTCTCATTACACACCAATGCTTACACGGAACTTCACCAGATTATCTAAAGGACATTCTTGTTCCATATTCATCCACCCGGTCTCTGCGATCACAGAACAGTAATCTCCTTCACATTCCGAGAACCAAATTAAGGACCATGGGAGACCGGGCTTTCAGTGTGGCTGCCCCCCGCCTGTGGAACTCTCTTCCTGACTGCCTGAGAGCCCCACAGTCTGTGGTTGACTTTAAGAGCGGCTTGAAGACCTTTCTTTTCAACCGAGCATACTCTACCTCCTCATGATTCTACTTTTGATCTTAGTTGATACTGTTATTGATTTTACTTGTTTTATTACTTGTTTTATTGACATTTAATTCTGTTGCACTTTGTAGCACTTTGAGATTTTCATTAATGAAAAGTGCGTTATAAATTAAATTCATTATTATTATTATTATTAAAATAATATATAATTGACTCAAATAATGAAATAATCATTACATTTCAAAAGCATGTAAACCCCTGAATATTTAGTGTTTTTTTAAGATGTTGGAGTATAAAAAAATGTGAACACCAAATTAAAGATTTATAAAAGTAAAATAATTAGTGGTTAATACCATTTAATGATAACAGAAGGCACACAGTGGAGTTGTGGAGCTTCCCTGTTGATTTTCATCCATATTAATGATTTAACCAAGGATCTATCTATTGATATTTATGCATGGGGAAAATTATTCATTAATGAAACGTCAGAAGTGAATAGAACTCTTGTCTCACTTTCATCTTGATGTGAGAGTGTTTTGACAGCTCCCATCCCATCTGGAGATCTTTTAAGAAAAGAACAGACTGCTTATGAATATTGGCGCTCCTCCATTCCTGAAAATGAGCGATTTGCAATGAATTATTTCAGCCCGGCAAGAATGCAAACTTGTGAATTGATAGAGCAGAGTTTAAAGACTGTTTAAGTCCCAAGTGTTTGTCTTTGTGCAAACATTACAATGCAGATCTGAGTTCTTTTATTTACTGAACTGTACTGTATAGTAAAGGTTTGCTGATTGTTGTCAAACAGATGGTCCTCATCAGGTCTCACAGTGTGTTTTTTTTATTATCTAAATTTAAATTAAAAGTCCCAGAGGTGCCATTTTCTGAAATCTTCCATTATTTAAATGTTTCTTAAGCAAGTTCTACAAACACCCTAAAGCATCCTAATATACACATTTATATCCAGTTATTTACCTCATCACAGTAAGTAATGAGGGCATGTTGTAATTAATCTCTTATCTCCTATCTGACTGTTGGATCTTCCCGTGCTAATGTTGTCCTGCTGGCCTGATCTGGGGAACATTAGATGTTTTGTTTTGAAATGTGTCAAGCATGAAAAAAACCATTAGCACCTAAGCCCCATTGCCTGCCCTCTGGCACTTTGTTGTGTTTTCCTGCCAATTCTATGAAATCCTTTATTTTTATTTATTTTTTATATTAATTGCCTCACCAGGGGCAGCTCAGCTCGGGCCGTCAGGTAACAGAATTACCATTGTTCTAATTTCTAAGGCAGCTGACAGCAACAATAATGAAATACAGAAAAGATTAGTATTGTTTCTGCAAAATAAATGTCTATTCCCAAATGTTTCAAATTAATACCATTCTCTACTCCGAGAGTCTTGTACAAACGACTGAAATTACAGCATTACTAAATCATCACAAGGCAATTGGTGCTGTAATCTGACACTTTCTTTTATTAAACATGTAATCAGATATTATAGGCAGAGCAATAATACTCCAGTTTCTCATTAGATTTGTGTGCCTGTGAGTGCATCGGTGTGAGCATGCCTTCTTTGTTTTACACCCCAGTAATGAGTCAGTTTGATCACCTGAAAAAAAAAGTATTAACAAATGAGTATTTCTTTACTGTAACAAGCACTGTGTAGGGTTTCTGTGTGATACATCTGTTGCTTTATTTATCTTATTTATCACCTCAGATCTAAGTCAGATAGCCAGCAGGTATACAGAAATACAGAGGGGGCTAAAGTACATTAATCCACATCCTAGGAAAGTGATCTAATAAGCCCTGTTAGATAAACTAATATTGAGAGAAGAGAAGGTAAGATAATACCCTTTCATTGGAGAAAAGGACTACCGCTGCATGAGGATTTTTAATATATTTTAAAGCTTCAGTATGTAGCTTTTTTTATGAACATATTTCTTCACTCTGTCACTACCTCCTGACAGACTGATGTTAGCCAGGTAATCTCTGAAAAAAAAAATAAAAAAAATATTGTCCCCTTGCTTCTCCAGGTGGTAAATAAGCATTTCTAAAAAGAAAAGGTGACCCGCCATTTTCCAGCCAATAAAAACAGAGTTTGTAACCAGCCAATAAAAACAGAGCTTGAATTTGAATCAGCCAATAAAAACAGAGCTTGAATTTGAAATTCAACAGACCACAAGGGGGCAGAGCCACATATGGCTCTGAGGGGGAGGGATCAGAATGCTTTGCCTGTTGAAAATATTTCTAAGTGCTGCAGTTCTACAGAAACTGCATACTGAACCTTTAATTGAGTAAAGCAAAATATATGATGGTTGTTCAACCCTTAGTGTTATTGCAGAGTTAAACGGGGTAAAGAGCAATGCTTTCCATCCACACGATATTATACATAGCATCTGTGTCATGATCTCAGCAGATTTTGTGTTGCGTGATGAGAGAAACAAAACAACAGTACAAGAAGAAGAGTAAAACAGAAAAAAAACAAAAAAACAGTGAGAATATTTGGGTCATTTATAAAGAGGCAGCTGGCTCGTTCCCTGTCCGGGCTGTGTGGCTCGTCGTCCATGTGTGTAGCCTTGAGGGGAACACCAGACAAAGATGGAGCTGGGGTGGCTGTTGACGCTTTCGTATGGGGGGAGATATATCTGCAGCACAGCATGCTAAATGAAAAAATGATATCTCATAAGAGGGCCATCTTGTGTGTGTGTGTGTGTGTGTGTGCGTGTGCGTGTGCGTGTGTGTGTGTGTGTGTGTGTGTGTGTGTGTGTACATGTGAGGGGTGTGGGGTATCAAAAGCCCCCAGATACCTTGATGTGTACAGTATATGCTTTCACAGAGGACTGCTGTAGCATGCTGTTTGTAGAGTAAGCTTTGAAACAGAGTGCCGGACTGCTAACGCTGTACTCAGGGTTTCTGCAGGTTTGAACAACTCAAATTCAAGACTTTTTAAGACCTTTTTAAGACCAGTATGAATCAAATTTAAGACCTATTCACAGCATATGTACACGACAGAAATGTGCAGAAGAAATGCATAATTACTTAATTACTTGAGAAGTAACTTTATTGAAAAAACGAAACAAACACATTTTACATGCAGTGTTATGGATAATATATGTATGTATATGATATATGTATGATATATGTATGCTTGTATGTGGACTACATACATCTGAGCTCCTCTCCCTTAGCAAGAATCTCCTCCTCAATGTTCTTCAGCTCAGCTGCTTTATCCTTGCTAGCTCTCCTCAGAACGTTTGACTTCGTTATCAACTGAGCCATCTGAGTGCCAGCCTTACCTTCAGCCTGCTCTGCAAATTTGTCTGCATCTTTGGAAAGAGTTTCAGCAACTGTTTGTACTGTGGTCCTCCTTTTTTTGAGTTCCTCAGGTAATCCTCTGCTGCCTTTCTCTTTTGGTCCACACACTCCTGAGGAAAGACAAAAACAAATATGAGACTTCAGACATTGTATTCTGTCTTATTTTGACTGAGACACAGGCCTAAATTATATTCATTCATTCAACCAAAAAAATATCCAATTATTATTATGATAAAAACAACGAGTCATAAATAAAATTAAAAGAAGCAGAAAGAAAATATGTAATTATATCTGCTCCCTTTTTCCTCAAAAAGTTAAATTCAAACAAAATCAATACAGAGTCCTCAAACAACAACTTATGTCAACAAACACATATATAAGTTAGTACTAATACTGTATACTTATAAAACACATTTACAGAAATATATAGCCTAAACAGGTTTATCAAATTTGCATCTGAAAACTAAAGCTGTCATATAAACATGTTTGTTAAAAATAAAACATTTACCGGTAGGCTACTTACTTTTACATGCTTCATTAAGTCATTAGCTGTTGAATGCCCCATGAACTGGGATCCCAGGTATCTGGACTGTACCTGTCCCTCCTCCCAAAAACGAAGGTGTAGGTCCAGCTGCTTGGTTTTGGTGGTTTGATTCAGGCTTTCATCGAACATGAGCACAAACGGTCCAGTCACTTTGGAAATTAGTTCTCTTTTTATAAAGTCTGCTAGTCCAAAGCAGGTTATGTATGCAGTTTTATCTTTTCCACACTTAAATGATTTGGCGATGTCCGAGTCTGGAAACATTGTTTGAAACAAGTCTCTAATGTCTTCATTTGCGCTGTATGAGTGATGTTTACTTATCACGTGGAGAATCCAGAGAACTTCCGCTCGTAATGTAGCCTCTGACCCGAAGGCAACACGAAGGTCGCTCCCGTTAGCTGCGGAGCAGTTGTCTCTCCGAGGCAGAGTAGATGAACCAACGCTGGAGCAGCAGAACTGGCTAATAGCGTCGTCTGTCGCAGGCCTTTCACAGTGCTAACGTGCTAACATGCTAACGTTCCGAGTTTAATATTTCTTTTACATACGCAGCAGTAGGCCTCGAAGTCGCCGTTTGGTGAAGGCTTTAACCAAACCTTAAAGTCGTCCCTCTCAAGCCAAGTGATGTTGAATTTGCATTTCCCCATGTTAGCAACAGCACGCTGTCTTCTTCTTCTGCTGTTATTCTTTTTCTTCGTTTTATTCTTGCCCGCCGACGATCACGTGACATGGACTCTCACGAAAACTGATTGGCTGCAATGCGTCACATGTTTGTCAGTAGCAAGCTTTTCTTTTTTTTTTTTGGAGCGCTTGAGGCAGGATTACGAGGCGCTCGAAATTAAGACCTCCTCGAAACAAATTTAAGACTTCAACACAATAATTCGACAAATTTAAGACCTTTTTAAGGCCTAAAATCGAGATTTGGGAATTTTAGACTTTTTAAGACCCCGCGGAAACCCTGTGTACTCCACTGGTAGAGTGGAAACATTGCAGGGTGTCTGCTCCACAGTGACTGTCACATACTGCAACATCTGGACGAGGGATAAAAATAATCTTTAGAACAAAGCCACACTGTAATTGCAGTTCTACTTCTTTAAGCATTACTTGGCTCGCCAGTAAAAAGTTTGTAAGCTGACATGCTTGGAGCGTGTGTTGGTCAATTGCAGTAGTTAGATTTTTACCTTATTTAAGATAAAATTCTACAAAAAATTACACTTTTGCACACATGCACAATACACTCAATCATATAAAAATACCAAGGGATTTCCATTCAAAATGAGCACAACACGCACGGTTAAAAAGTGTTTTGTCCTGTTTAGTCCTTTATTTGTCCCCCTGCCATGAAAAGGGGGATTTGGAAATACCCCCTGTCTGTCCATCAGTCCGTCCATCCTTCCTTCCATTCATGTTGTGTTGCGATTATACAGTATCTAGGTGTATGAAAGATTCCTTTGGAAAGCCGAGTTTTCCCATCAAATTCCAAGATAGCCACAGCTGTAAATATATGTAAACCAGCCACCCCAATCATTTGAGGAAACTATGCTTTCTAGTTTTTATACTGCTTAAAAAAATAGTTTCCTCAAATGATTAGGGATTAATATTTGATGTCCTAGGATACCATTAGCCATGCAGTGTGTGAGAGTTTTCATTAATGTTATCATTTTTAAAACACTCTGTTTGTTCAAACTTGATTGTTTATCATGATGTGTGTGTAATGCTGACAAAAGGAGTATTGGTCACAACGGAACTGTCTGAAACACAGTATAAATTTTTTATCTGATAAGACCTTTTGTTCTAATTTGCAGAATGTCCCAATTGTTCTGCCAACACTTATCTTATGATGACAGAAGTTGATGTATCCTGTTTTTCACTGCTGTGTCATGCTTTCCACTCCCACTTACTGCTAAATAAAAGACGAGCAGAAAGCAACAATAATTTGAAGTTCACAGTAAGCATCTTTAGGGTGTTTGCTGTGGCTTCCCTTTTTGCAAAAAGCTCTGTTCAAAATCTTACTCTGTTCCCTTTCAGTCTGGTCTCTCGGTGCAACATACTTGCTATGGGAATTGCACCCCCGCACGATTACCTGAAGGAATATACTCACGCCTTTACGGCTAGGGGCGTCAACGTCGCGCCAGAGGCCCCGCCCTCTGGGTACTTAAGCGGCTGACGCCCATCCATCTTCCTCTTTTTTGCCCTTCACCTCACTAAACCTGAACTACCTCTTCGCGGGACTTCTCTGTTGCTTCATCGCTCAACTTGAGGTGAGCTTGCTCCCTGCACAGAGCGCACAGAGAATTATTCCTGCGTATTGCTGGACTAGCGAAAGCTAGTCCAGCACATTTTCTCTTAAACCCCAAGTATTTTCTCCTCTCTCTACAGATTGCTTCGCTCGACGGCGCTAACTACGCCACAAAAAATAGCTACTTCGCTAACTCCTAGCGAGCTAGCCAGCGAAAGTGACGCAACGGAAGAGACATTTCAAGGAAGAAGAAAAAAGATTCTGGAAGGACTCGCTCACTTTATCTCGGACATGCCTCCGGAGAAAGGAAAGTGAAAGGCGAGACTTCCAAGGAGAACCACCGGGTAGGCAAGCCCAACTTTGCACGCCTGCCCAACTTTGCGCGCCTGTCCCAGCGGATGCGGTTTCTCCCTCGCGGAGACGGACACCCATGAGGCCTGTCCAGTCTGCCTGGGAATGCTTCACGCAAAAACCGTGCTGGATACGCCCGACTTTTGCCCACATTACAGCCTGATGCTGGATTGCAGTGCTGCGGCACCGAGTTGACTTTGTCGACAAAGCCATTGGCACTTCAGCAGTACCAGCGGATGCAGACACCACGGAGCCTCTCACTCCCACGCCGGAGCTCGAGAACATGGCTCTACATGACAGCACACGAGTCGAATGGGGCGACAGCCCTGACGTGCTGGCTCCTATGGTGGACTTAACAGTCGAGTTCGACACCCGAGGCATGATGAATGAGGACGAGATCTCGATTTCAGCCTCGGGCGAATTTTCAGCGGATGACGCAGACGTGAAACTGTAGGATCGGGGGAAGATCTCTCCCAGACCCCGGTACCTGTGCTCCCAGAAACCGACTTTTCCATCCCTGCTCTGTTCGACCTGTGCAACAGAGCAGCTGACGCGTTGCACATCCCATGGCCCGAGCATCCGCCTCGCCAACAGGTCACGAGGCTGGCAGGAAACAATTTTTACTCGAAGCAGCAGGCCGCCACGAGGCAAAGGATGCCCGTGTTCCCGGACTTTCTCACAGAACTAACTCGCACCTGGGCTCAACCAAGAGCCCCCATGCTCCTTCCCCTCTCACAGTTCCTCGACGTCGACAGGATGGATGAGGGGGAATAGCTAATGTGCCTCAAATTGAGGACACACTAGCGTCTCACCTGGCTCCTAAGTCATCCGGGACAAAACCAACTCTCCCCAGCAAGGCTTGTCGAGCTTCAGCGTCTCTACTCGAGAAGTGCTACAGAGCTCAGGGACTCGCGGCACGTGCCATGAACACGTCCGCGTTGATGAAGGCTTACCTAGCGGAAAAGCTGTAGCAGGTACAGGTAACAACGGACAAGCAGGCTGCCGCCGACTTGTTGGACGAAGCCCGCAGGGCAACCGACTTTGTGCTCCGCATGATAGGGACAGCCGCTGTTGCTCAAGGCAGGGGTATGGCGGAAGTGGTCATCGCAATTTGCCACCTGTGGATGACTTTAATGGATCTCCCTGATTGACAAAAGGTGCCTTTTCTCCACCACACGATAGAGCCGACGGGATTATTTGGTAAAGCTTTGGAGCGAATTCAGACCAAGCTGGACCAAAGGCGCAGACAGGCCGAAGCTCTCCGGTTAGGCATTCCCCGGAGAAGCTTTGCCCCCACAAGGGAGTCTGCTGGAGGCAGACCTGCACAGCCTCGACACCGCTCGGCAATGCGTGCCCCACCGCAGAAGCGGCTAGCATACGAGGAGGAGCCCCTGTAGAGACTCCCACGGGGCCAACCTCGCACCAAGCTCGCATGGAGCAAAAACAGGTTTGTCCCCCGCCAGGCGGTCAGACACAGGGCCTCCTCGACGAACCGGGACACCAGACAGAAACGTGCCTGATGAACCAGGTCCACGTTCCCACATTACACAATCACCTGCCCATGTGGTACTGGGAATGATCCCTTCATGTCCAGACTTTATTTGTAACACGGTACAAAAAGCTGGTAAATCTATCGCATGCACAAATCATGCTCTCTCTGCTGTGAGTGACATAGAATCATGTACGTCATTGCACATAAGCACGAATAAAGCTCATAAAACAGCCCCTCTCTGTTTTATTGACTCTAAAAAAAAACACAAATAACTTCAGCAGAACAGGTCCCTCTGGCCTGCCAGCCGTCATAAAGGGAGGGGGCCATTTCCCCCCCTCCCTCACGGCCCATGGGGTATTAGCCTAATCAATAAACCCTAGCAGGGTGCCTCTGATTCGTCTGCAGTAAACAGACACAGAGACGTCTGCAAGCACCCCCCACACCCCTCACGGAGACAGGTGAGGAGGGTCATGTGTTTAAGCCCCCGCTCCATTGTGAAAGACGGGGCAGCCAATACACTAACCAGGCGAACACGTGACATGTCCGTACCTCAGGGAGGCATGCCGACAGAATCTAACGACGAGGGGCCACATCAGATGCCCACAGGTAGCCATAAGCTTCACACCTTCACAGCAGCAATTATGTTCAAGCTGCAGTGCATATAAACAAATCAGAGTCGAATCAGATCTCTTTTACTGTTTTTTGAAGGGGACTGGGCTCTCTATCACCAAATAATCGAAAGTCTGTCAAACTAAAAGTTCTCACGTTGTAGCTGTCCCATTATTATTAATGAGGGACACGTAATGTCCAAGCAGTGATCAGACAGCACGTGACCTTCCTCTCTGTGCTGATCCAGCTCTGCTCTCAAACTGAATTATCCCAACGGGCGAAACACAAACCACGGTCGGTTTGCCTGGTTCCGATGCTCTGTTAAAGCCAAGAACCAATAAACTGGACCATTCCAAAAAACTGATTGGAGTCAGGAGGTTTGCTCGTTTATAAAACTCGCAGTTTCCCAGACCCATGACCCCAAACTTGGAGGGGGAAAATAGACTTTTTGCTCCAACTCTGCCTAATACGGATGACAGGTTGTATCTGCCCTCGATTACCTTCGAGCAGAGCAGCCTGGTTGCACATCAGCCAGGAAGCCCTCTTCCCAACTTGGTTGACCCCCAGGGGTTCACAACCTCCAGGGCCCTTGGAAGAGAACTGGATGCACCAAATACTCTTCTTCATGGCCAAACTATGTCACCAGAAGGGGCAGTCCAGCCGCTTAGGCCAGGAACTACCAAAAATTTCAGCTTGTTGGCAGAAAAGAACAAGCTGATGGTGTCAGGCCTGCCGGAAAATGTGGTAAAAACCATACAAAATGCCCGTGCTATGTCAACACAGTCTCTATATGTACAGAAGTGGCGTATTTTTGAAGCCTGGTGCTCAGAAAGAAATATTATTTCTTATGCATGCGACTTGGCTCAGCTCCTGACCTTCCTTCAGGACTTACTGGAAAAAGGTTGTTCTTACTCAACGATTAAAGTTTTCCTATCAGCTATTTCAGCCTGTCACGAAGGCTGGGGACACAGGACACTTGGAGCGTATCCAATCATAATAAGATTTATGAAAGGTGTGCTTCGGACTAAACCACCCAGCAGGATTCTGACCCCTGGTTGGGATCTTGGCCTGGTCTTGGGGGCTCTCTGTGACCTCCCATTCGAGTCACTGAGCGAGGTTAAGATAGATTTGTTATCTTATAAAACCGCTCTACTCTTGGCACTTTGCTCGACGAAACGCGTGGGTGACCTCCATGCATTGTCTGTACATCCAATGTGTACCAGATTCGCCCCTGACGGGTCAAAGGTCACCTTAAGGCCTAATCCCGCATACACTCCCAAGGTCTTGACTTTGAACCACAGGAGTCTAGACTTTGATCTCTCCTCCTTCCCACCTGCTCCTGTCCTCACTCAGGAACAGGAAAGGCTGAAGGCTCTCTGCCCCGTGAGAGCTTTACGCACTTACATGCAGAGAACAGCCGAATGGAGAAAAACAAATCAACTGTTCGTCTGCTTTGCAGCACCTGCTACCGGAAAGGCCCTATCAAAACAACGCCTTTCACATTGGGTGACTGAGGCCATTAAAAGGGCGTACAGTAGCAAAGGTCAACAGGTGCCCTCTGGGGTGCACGCTCACTCCACTCGGGGCTTGGCCACTTCCTGGTCATTGTTCAAGGGTGTACCAGTTGCAGACATCTGCGCTGCTGCGAACTGGAGCTCATTAAACACTTTTGCAAAGCATTACAGTTTGGATGTTACTGCGTGTGACGTCACTCAGGCTGTCCTTTCTAACACACAGTAGAAAGTAGCCTTGAGATGCCTGCTGGTCAAGGGCAGACGTTCACTCTAGCATGCATTTTACTGAGCATTTCAAGGGCGTGAATGGATTACGTTCCCATAGCAAGTATGTTTCACCGAGAGACCAGACTGAAAGGGAACTGAAAGTTATGCACCATAACTCATGTTCCCTGAAGGAATGGAATGAGGTGCAACATATCTGGCCCTTTCAATGCTGAAAGCTCGGTGAAGTGCAATTTTGGAGGAAGATGGATGGGCGTCAGCCGCTTAAGTACCCAGAGGGCGGGCCTCTGTCGCGGCGTTGACACCCCTGCCGTAAAGGCGTGAGTATATTCCTTCAGGTAATCGCGCGGGGGCGCAATTCCCATAGCAAGTATGTTGCACCTCGTTCCCTTCCTTCAGGGAACATGAGTTATGGTGCATAACTTTCAGTTCTGTTGTGTGAAATATTTTGTTTTAGGTACAAGAGAAAAAACCTATCACACTGACTCCG
>JBBPBX010034507.1:0-32594 GCA_038048925.1 Garcialebias charrua
GACGTCGAAACCTCGGTTCGGGCCTTCATGCAGACTCAGCTGAAGTTGACGAGTGATGTGGTTAATTCCATCACTTTTCACAGAGTTCACCGCCTCGGAGGTAAGAAAGCTGGGGACACTAGGCCGCGGCCGATTGTAGCCAGATTTGAACACTATAAACAAAAAATGCAGGTAAAAAGCCGAGGTAGGGAACTACGTGACACCAATTTCAGTATGAATGATCAATTCCCTGCAGAGATTTTAAGCAGAAGGCGCGTTCTGTTCCCGATTAGGAAACAAAATTTAAATGAAGGTAGAAGAGCTGCAATCTCGGTGGACAAACTGTACATCAATGGTCAGCTGTTCAGAGACCCAGAGATTACTCCATGGCTATATTAGTCATCATTAAGGTAAGAATGATTTTCAGTTACTATTAATAATTAATATTATTAGCTAGTTATCATTATTACTGTACTTACCAAATAAATGTTAAAATTTTTCAGCACAGCTCGATTGGTGGGTTACACAGACTGGTGGTACACGGTGGCATGGCAATTAATGTGGTAGGAGGGTTCTTTTTTTATTTTTTCTTCTATCTGTCATCTTCTAGTGTTCAGTATGATTTCACTTTCTTTTCTTGTCTGTATTTTTCTAACTCAACATTTGTTAATACACAAGCACAAGGACTCATATACACTCATATCTGCTTACACAAATACATGATAAAGGTACACATCACTGATTTATCGTTAAAAACAACACTTAGAATATTACTTAATGATATATAGTCAAACATCAAGGATTATGTGTTTACCTGGGTGTTTTATTATCTTCTATATCTATGATAATGGTTGTGGTTTATCTATATTTTCACAGACACAAGTATGGGCACTTTAAGATTTGTCACATGGAATATTAATGGAGCCGGTAGCCAAGATAAAAAATATAGAATTTTTAACAAGATTAAAAGATTAAAGGCAGATGTTGTATTACTCCAAGAAATTCATAAATTGGCCTCAACTGTGGTTGAGCTAAAATCTTCAGAGTTTCCTAATGTATTCTCAGCCTGTTATAATTCAAGACAAAGAGGGGTGGCAATTTTAATACATAAAAATGTTGACTTCACAGTATTAGATCAATTTATAGATCCGAACGGTAGATATATAATATTAAAGTTATCTATATTTAGACAAAATTATTGTATTGTTAGCATATATGGACCGAATGTAGACGACGCTGCTTTTTTTCATGATTTTTTTT
The DNA here is from genome assembly GCA_038048925.1 of Garcialebias charrua. Taxonomy (NCBI): domain Eukaryota; kingdom Metazoa; phylum Chordata; class Actinopteri; order Cyprinodontiformes; family Rivulidae; genus Garcialebias; species Garcialebias charrua. The sequence goes on from JBBPBX010034507.1 coordinate 1,240, forward strand.
CCAATCTATCAAATCACATGGATTCCTCACTGGTGATGGGAGGTGATCTCAACTTTGGTTTAGATGACAAGATAGACAGACTGAATGCAGCGGGAACTCAACGCAGTTGGCAATCTATAAATATAGTTAAACAGTATATGAACGATTATGGACTTTGCGATGCATGGCGTTCTTTTCACCCTGATAGCAAAGAATATTCTTTCTTTTCACATGTGCATCACTCATATTCTCGTTTAGATTATTTTATAGTAAGCAATTCATTGATGGCAAACATTTCAGACACTGAGATACACCCTATTGCTATCAGCGATCATGCACCAGTTACTGTAAATATAGATTATAAAAGAATAACAACAAAAAATACAAGTTGGAGATTAAATACATCACTACTTCAAGAAGAAGAATTTTTGCAATATTTTAAAAAAGAATGGGCATCATATTTAGAGTTTAATGACTTGCCAGGAACTTCAGCATGTACACTTTGGGAGGCTGGGAAAACAGTCATGAGAGGTAAAATAATATCCTATTCAACAAATAAAAAGAAAAAAGAAAATAAACGTATTGAGGAATTAGAGAAATCCATTAAACTATTAGAAGGTCTACAAGGAGAGGAAACACAGCAAAAGCTACGCAAATTAAAATTAGAACTAAATGAATATATTGATAAGAAAAATAAATTCTTGATACAAAGACTTAGATTAGATAATTTTGAGTACGGTAATAAATCAGGTAGCTTTTTAGCTAATCAACTAAAATTAAACAAAGAAAAAACATCTATTTATGGTATTAAAGATAAAGATGGAAATATAATTCATGATGAGGGAAAAGTAAACAATATTTTTAAAGATTTCTATAAAACTCTTTACACTCCACAAATAAATCCATCTAATAAGGATATTAATGAATTCTTGGAGAAAGTAACACTTCCTAAACTAGATATTAGTCAATCATCAAAACTAGACTCACCATTAACATCAGATGAGCTCCATGATGCAATTAAAAGCATGCCTAATAAGAAATCTCCAGGTCCTGATGGATATCCAGTAGAATTCTATAAAAAGTTCTGGGATATACTGGAACCGATATTTTATAGAGTGCTATTTGAGTCCGAAGAAAATGGTAGGCTACCAACACATATGAATTCAGCCAACATTAGTCTCTTATTAAAACCAGGCAAAGACCCAGTATTACCTACCAGTTATCGTCCAATCTCTCTTATTAATGTTGATGTTAAAATAATTTGTAAAGTCTTATCTAAAAGACTAGAGAAGATAACTCCTGTTATTATACATCCAGACCAAACCGGATTCATAAAAGGAAGACACTCAAACTCAAATACACGCAGATTATATAATATAATAGAGTATTCATATTTGAAAAATATTGAAACAGCTATTTTTTCATTAGATGCAGAAAAAGCATTTGATAGAGTTAATTGGAATTTCTTATTTGCTACCTTAAATAAATTTGGATTTGGGAATTACTTCATTAATTGGTTAAAAATATTATATAGTTCACCAACAGCGTGCGTCAGGACAAATAATCAATTATCTTCAAGCTTCTGTTTACAGAGGGGAACCAGGCAAGGTTGCCCACTTTCACCAGCATTATTTGCTATTTTTATTGAACCTTTAGCAGCAGCAATAAGGCAAAGTGCTGATATTAAAGGCATAAAGGGTAGAAACATAGAACATAAAATTAGTCTTTATGCTGACGATGTTTTGCTTTTTCTTGAGAACTCAGGAAACTCAATATCTAATGTTATCAAATTAATAAACTCGTTTTCAAAAGTTTCTGATTATTCTATAAACTGGACAAAGTCTACAGTTCTTCCAATAAATTGCGTGTTTAATAATTCTCTTAATGAAAAACTACAATCAGGTAACATTAAATATTTAGGTGTTAATATCTCTCCTAAATTGGAAGATTTAATAAAATTAAATCATATCCCACTATTAAAGAAAATTGAAGACGATCTTACTAGATGGAGATCTCTACCCATATCACTTATGGGAAGAGTTGCCTCAGTAAAAATGATGGTGCTGCCGAGAATAAATTATTTATTTACAATGATTCCAAATAAACCTTCAACTGAATGGTTTAAGTCACTAGACTCCTCTATATCTAAATTCCTTTGGAAAAATAAAACTCCACGTATTAGTTTAAAAACATTACAGAAATCTAAAGATACCGGAGGATTAGAACTTCCAAACTTTTATTACTATTATTTAGCCAACAGGTTAAAATATATATCAAAGTGGTTAAAACCGAATGCACTAGATGAAACTTGGATAGATATAGAACAAACTTTATGTAATGATATTAGGATTTCAGATCTACCATTTATCAGTACAGTTTTAAAAAGACATGTCTGCTTTAAGAGCATCAATATTAGCTCATCTCTGATGGCATGGTGGGAGTATCTGAAAATGACAAAGTCTTCACTTCTCCCATGTACACATACACCTCTCTGGAACAATCCTGACATTCAACAAGAAAATAATATGTTAAATTTCCCAGGTTGGAGAATGAAAGGAATTGATTGTCTGGAACACATATTTGAGGGCATAGACTTTATTCCATTTAATAAATTAATAATACAATATGACATTGATAATAAATATTTCCTACAATACCAACAAATTAAGTCAATTGTAAAAAAGAAATTTAAGCTTAAAAAAACATTGTTGGAAACACCAACATGTGTGTTAGAGTTTATTAATTTTCAACCACCTAAATTATTATCTAAAATATACAAAAAATTATCTAGAATCGATGACTCGATAGCACTACCTGTTGAAAAATGGGAGTCAGATTTATCAATCAACTTCGAACAAAAAATTTGGTCTCAAGTATGTTCAAATACTTTTAAATTGACTAGAATCTCCAATTTACAATTAATACAATATAAGGTTCTCTATAGAGTACATTATACAGGTCAGCGGATGTTTAAGATGGGCTTTACACCATCTAACAACTGCTCACAGTGCATAAGTAATATACCTGATGATTATATTCACGCACTCTGGTTCTGTCCACCCGTTCAGAGGTTCTGGGTACAGGTATGTGAAGACTTGTCTAAATGTTTGAAATTTAATATCCCACTCTCTCCATCTGTTTGCTTATTGGGTATCTTTGAAGATGTTATACTGGAAAAAAATACATCCTATATGCTTTTCACTGCCTTATGCATCGCAAAGAAAACCATACTCGTAAATTGGAAAAATAAAAATAATCTTAGCATTAATCAGTATAAAAATCTTCTGTTAGATCATATTAGTCTTGAAACAGCATCTGCCGACACATCGGATCAATCTATTTGGCATTCTTTGATCGGCTCCGTTACGTAGTGAGGGTGGGGGGTCTGGGATCTGGCCTTGTGGGGCATTGGGGCTGGTGGGGGGTTGGGGTTTGGGGCGCCGGGGGGTTGGGGCTGCTTGGGCGGGGAGGACCCTGTCTTCGACCTGGGGAGGACCGGGGGGGTTCTGGGGGATGTCTGCTAGGGGCGGCATGCGGGCCCACGGGTGGTCGGTAGCGGCGGTCATGGGTCACCGGTCGGTGACCCGGCTGTGCTGGGGTGGTTTCGGGGCGGGTGCCGGGGGCTTGGGACTCTGGGGGCGAGTCATCCCCGGGCTTGGACCTGGTGGGGATCGGGGGGTCTTGGGCTCTGGCGGGCGGGTCGCCGGGTTATGGGCTGGCTGGCGCTCTGGTGCCCGGCTCTGGCCGGGGGCCCTCGGCTCGCTGGTGGGTTGGGGGTTCATGTGCTGGGGGGTTGGGTGTCTGGGGGTGTGACTGGTGGCCAATGGGAGGGGGCGGGCAAACCCAGCCTGGGTGTCTAATGTGTTATATGTTCTGAAAGCTATTAATATGAAGGGTGGGTGTAGTATTTCTTCTGGGGTGGGGACCAAGTGGATGTCCTTGATGATGGTCTTGGACTATGCTTGGCCGGTGAGCGGGCCCTGGTTGGGGCCTGTTCTCAGTGCTTCCTGGCTCTGTCGGCGGTTGGGCGGGCGCTCTTGGTAGTGTCGTCCTTGTGGGCTGACTGCGGTTCGCAGGGGTCGTGGCGGCCCTGGTGGGTGTGGGCTGTTGGTTCTGCTTTGGCGGCCCTCGGGGCCGTGTCCCTCTCTGGTCTTGGCTCAATGGCCTGGCGGTCGGAGAGGTGTTTCCACTACCTCGCTCCTTGGGTGGACCTTGGCGAACTGGGGGGGGTACGCAGGGTCAGCGGGGGAGCTGACTCGCTGTGGGAGCATTGTTCCTGCAGATATTTTCTCCCCATCCCTCACCACGCACCTCCGCCCTCTTCATCTTAAATTAATACATGTAGGGAATTTGAGTCTCGGGTGTGCTGCAATGGTTCTACATCTCTGTTGTACAGAGCACCTGGGACTCAATTTTATATACACTTTAGACATTCATTCATAAACATCTTCATAAAAGTCACATATAGGGAAGGAGTGAGCACATGGTTATGGGTGGCGGGATGACATCACTCTCGCCCCCATTCCTGTGCTCACTCAACATTATGCATTTAGACAATAAGGGCCTGGGTTAGAGTTGGAGTGGAGGGGAAACTGGTATAATGCCAGCCTTTGCTCCTTCTCTTTCCCTTTTAATTACACTTTAGAACAACACTCACCAACAGTACATTTGGGGACGGGGGTGTGTGTGTCGGGGTCTTGATTTGTTAATTTCGATTTTATTTATTTATGTATTTATTTATATATATATATTATTTATTTATTTTTCTCTTACCCCCCCTGGTTGCCTGGCGGACATTCTGGGGATGGGCTGTCAGGGGTTGTGCTGGGGTGTGGGGGGGTTCGGGGCCTGCGGGTTCGCCGTGGGCGGGGCTGGCAGTGCGCTCCCCCTGGGGCTGCTTGGACTCGGGTGTCCTGTCCTGTCGGCAGGGCGCGGGATGGGCCGGATCTTGGACATCTGCTACTCTCCACCCCAGAATGAATGGGCCTACCTCCTGGGTTTGGATGTGGGCTGCCCCACGCAGGGAGCAGGTACATGTCTTGGACCTAGGGGGTATAGAGTGTGCATCGGGATTATGAATGGAACATGTCGTTATTGTTTGTCTTTGTGTGACTGAGGGTGAGGATGAGGGTGGGTCTGAATGAGTATATCTGTGTATGAATGTTTAAGTGTCAGGCTGGGTTTTGGACTGCCCCCTCTCTGATACTTCCGAGGCTACTTAGTGTCGCGCTCCTGCCACGTGGCCCCCCCTGGTAGGTGTTCCCTTGCCTGCGGGCGTGCTTGGGGCCCTCACTATCTGGGGTTGGGCGCTTGGGCGTTTGTCGGCTCGGCCTGGTGGCTGCCTGGTGGGGCTCGTGCCCTCTGGTCCGGTCGGGTCTGGGCCCGAGGGGTGGGCGTCCCCGGTGCCCGAGCCTCGGTGACCGGCCCTGGGGCTACGTCGGCGCAGCGGGCTCCGGCGGGGGCCTGTGAATTTGTCGCGGGCGACACCGGGGGGTCATTGTATGTGGTCGCTGGTAGGGGTTCGTCCAGTTCTTCCCCTTGGTAGGATCTGGGGAGTGGGCTAGTGGCTCGTCCTGTTCGGGCAGTCCTGGGGACTCTGGGCTCGGGGTCCTTCCTGGGGTCTTGGGCTTTGATCGCTCCTTCGTCTGCCTCGGGCTTTGGGGGGACGGATCTCTGATACTTCACAGTCGCTACTAAATGTTCTATTGGAGGAACCTTATACACTTATGCATGCTCACAACCACACACAAATGGATGCAGGGATGTATATATATATATATATATGCAGATATGTAGATGGGTATATAAATGAATATAAAAGTATATGTATGTATACTACTGTATATATATATCTGTAGATATGTAGATGGGTATATATATAAATGAATATAAAAGTATATGTATGTATACTACTGTATATATATAGTTGTAGATATGGGTATGTGTATTTATAGAATTCTACTGCAAGCTCATGAATATTATTAGTCTTTATGCATGTATGTTCCATTGTTGTGTTCTGTCATGTGCTTTGCAGGATTGTGGACGGAGGTTGGGTGTGTTTGCCTTGTGCTCTTTTGGTTGATAATTGTTGATTTGTTGCCTTACTTTCTCTTTTCTTTCTTTCTCTCTTAAAAAAAATAAAAAAAAAAAATATAATATAAAAATAAAATAAAAAATAAAAATAAATAAAAAAATATTGGAGTGAGAGGATGGCTAAAAGGTGTGAAGGGAGGCCATCTATAAATGGAAAAAAAAAAAAAAGAAAAAAAAGAAAGCATGCTTTGTTCGGTGAACCGCCACCTCCTGGCTTATTCTTGCACTACATCAATAAAGAAGCACACTGTCAGAGCTGGCTGGGCACAGATCAGTGGATGCCCGCGGCTAAATAACCGGAGCATATTATTTATGCACAAAATTATGATTTATATTATATTTTATTATTACAGCTTAGTCAGGTGTGTTCTAAAGCTCGACAATTGCGGTATATGGGTGCATTTAGAGAGGACATAGAGGTAGTTGGAGTGAAGACAGAGGATGTAGAGGACAGAGTGAGATAGAGGAGGATGACTCTCTGTGGAGACCCCCGAGGAGGGAACAGCTGAAAGAAGAAGAATTTATTACTAAATGGGAGCACAAGCTTCAGAGCTGACCACATGCAGTCCAATCACTTGAAACAATATTAAACCAGATTCATAAAAACAAATGTGAACGGGCCTTCTGAGAATTAGAACGGCTGTTAATCACATTAGAGAGCAGTTTTATGGACCTATGTGTGCTTTCATAGCTCCAGAAGAACACTCATTAAATAACACTCAACAATCAGTCAAAGCAACATACAGTTGTCAGATGGCTGCTCATCATGGACATGAACATTGTGGTATTTTGGGACTTTAATCAATTTATTAAAAATGTTCTTTTTCCAGGAGGGAATGGTTACACAACACACAACTTCAATTATTTTTAAAATAAAAAAACTGAATGGCAAAAAGTGAACAAAAGAAACTGAATCCAAAGAATAGTGACATGTTGTGATACATACATGGACAATCAGTGTTGGGTAGTTTTCTTCCAGTCTGCTTCTGAGCCACAGGAAGTCCTGGTAGCGTCGATGTACTTCATATTCACAAGAGTCAAATTCACTGCGTGTGGTCTAGAGACAGGAAATCCACACAATTAGCCTAATGGTGTAGTTTTATAAAACAGATTGTTAACACAAACTCAACTGTTCAGGCTGTTCACAAGCCAGAGATGAAATTTAAGTAACTAAAAAACAAACACAGAGAAATAGATTCAGAGTTGACAGATATTTTTCTAAAGCTAATGCTGATCTTTGAAAAGAAGGCAGTCAGTGCCAAATATACAACAGGCTGGCTTTTGGTCAATTTGTATTCTTAATTTAAAATATTATAATTAATTTTTAGCCCTCCTGATGCCCTTGGGCCATATTGACCCATGAGGTCTCAGTTTTAACAAGGAGGACGTCAGTGTCCCCCCCCTGGCGCTGAGTGACTTCAATACCGAATGGTTTTAGTTTTAGAGAAGAGTGATGGATTCTGGTAAGTGGATGAGGCTCTAAAATCTAAAGTACTATTCTAATTATTTAGAAAGGTTATTTAATTGGTAGCCTAGAAAGTCCTTTTTTAATACATAGTTCCCATGAGACGTAACATCAGGGGCATTTCCGGGTAATCCTCCATGCGTATAGGCGGAACTAAGCTACCAGAGCAGCAGCTACAACGTAGTCTACCGGCAGTGTATTTTTCACGTTTTTTTAATTTGTTTATTTCTAATTAATTGCAATGGTTACTTTGTGTTGGGTTAGTGGGTGTTCCAATCGGGGAAATGCCAAGCGGAATTTTTACTTAATTCCGAAAATAAGGAAAAATGAAGGACCAGAAACCGCGTAGCTCACCACTCTCTCTAGCAGCAGGATACAGTGCTGCTTAACGGTATTTAATTTTCTCTCTTTTTTTTTGTTTTTTTGTTTTGTTTTTTTTGTTTCTTGCTGGGTTAGAGGGTGTTACAACCAGGTAGACGTTTGGGCAAAGCGCATTTTTCACTTAATCCCAAAAATGAGGAAACGTGAAGGATCTATCTCCATCGGCAGACGGAGCGCACCATAGCTTCTCCTCTGTCTGAGTCTGGCCTAGCCAGATCTGCTCTCGAAGAAGTCGTGCTCCGATCACCTTTTGTCCGGTATACAAAATATTCTATATAAATCATTTTGTGAAACAATGTCAGAACAATGTTAGAGTATAACTGTCTGTGTGTTGGAGCAGTTTTTTTTTCTTCATGATTTAGCATCTACCTGTACTACTATGGTTAGCTTAGAATGTCACTATGCTACATGCTAACCTCAACACGTAACACTCACAACAACAAAGTGCTGGTTCCGTGTTGAGCCTGGACTGTTTGTTGTCAAGAGGCTGTGTTATTTTAGTTAAACCTTTATTTAGCTGGTTAGATATGATTGAGACAGTTTATTAATCTTTCTTCCAAGATAGACCGAGTCAACAATGACATTACAGCAGCTCTCAAAACATGACCCATCATTAAACCAGAGTTATTAAAGCACACTTAAAATAATGATGTGAATAAAAGAAGAGAAAAATGCACATGAAGCTAAAATCGTACTAAAATGTGAGTAAATATCAGTTAAAGCATGTACTTAACAAATTGTCATTAAATAATATCAATACATGTGTGTGTTATACATAAACAGTATAACATACACTGTAACAAGGTGATCAGCTGACCCTGAAACTTGTTCGTGTTTCAGCTTCATCTGTTCCTACAGGAACGTGTCATTCCTCTGATTCATTTTTTAACTGATCTGTCTCTGATCATGGAGCGACTGTGGAGCCGCGCGTGTTTGTAACGACAGAGCGGGGGACACGCAGCACCGCGGCTCAGAGCGGAGCGGGGGAGGGTATTTGAGCCGTCTCTACCTGTAGTTCAGAGCAAGGGGGGAGAGACGCGCGCGCGTTTATTTTTAGCATTTTATCAGTAACTAATTAGCGTTACACCAGTACGGACTAGTGGAGGGGAGGTGCGCAGTTGTTTGGAGCGCTCGGGTGTTAAGGGGGTGGGGCGCCCTGACGTATTGCGTCATGAAATTAGCATATCGTGATATAACTTTTTGCCCGGGCAAGCTTTTTTTACCGGTATACCGGGAACGATATGATATGGCCCAGCCCTCTTTTGAATGAACGAATAAAAATAAAAACATGCGGCGCTGGGGCTGTTTGTTTCAGTACTTCGTAGTTTCAGGGGCACATTGGCTCAAACTTTATTGTGCTTCATCTTCTGACTCTCATCATATTCTATTGAGTGGAAACTCTTCAGATTAAACAAGTTAGATGTTCCCACTGCTAGTTAGAACGACTCTCCGTCACGTTTTGTAGCATAAAGAGACCGAGTAGGACCTCGCAGCAGAAGAAACCTGCAGATTAACAGATCTTAGAAAGCTGAACCACTTCCACACCGACAAATTAGTCTTTCTTCTCTCATCTGTTATGTCATCTCTTTCTCTTCGCTTGTGAAACTTTGTTCAGTCACATTCTGACGGTCATGGGCACTTGTTTTGAAAAGAAAACTTAACGCGCATTGGAGATTAGCTTAGCCTGCTACCGCTAACGCCTGTTGGTGGACTCGATAGCTGTGTAATATCTACGGCACCACGCACTTACGTTTTTGTGTTGTAGCTTTTTCTGTCCGGGTTGAAACTGAAGCAGACGCTGGGGGCCAAGCGTCCCTGTAGAGGCAGGGGAGCCAACTTGGGACCCGAAGGACCCAGGTTCGATCCCCAGTCACTGCATACCTTGTGGTGTCTATGGGCGGCACACCTCATCCCCAAATTGCCACCCGGGCGCTTTCAATAGCTGCCCACTGCCCCACCTGGTGGTGGTTGGGTTAAATGCAGAGACTAATTTCGTCTTGTATGGAAACATACACAGATGACAAAATGTGACATTATTCTTATTATTATTCAACCCAAACAGAAAAAGAAAAGTTTCAGTGAAATGCTGAAAAATCCTATCGAAATATCAAATATACAGCTGAGGTTTACAGACTCCTGAAAGCCAGGAATGCTGCCTTCAAAGCGGGAGATCAGGTGGGCCTGAGGGCAGCCAGAAAGAACCTGGCCCGGGGCATCAGAAAGGCGACACCAGGTGTCTGAGTTCAGTCAATCGTTTGGCTGTGGGATATGCAGGCGAATCTGGATCACATAGGTGTGGTTGGAGTTCATTATCTAGGGGTCCTCTTAAAGAACGACCAAGGTTGAGTTCGGCAGGGGTCACTCCTGAGGATTCATGTACAGCTGAGTTGAGAGCAAAGCGGAATTCCGGTAAGTATTTATCCCAGGTTTTATGTTTTTCTTCCACATATGATGCAATCATTGCCTTGATGTTGCGGTTTATCCTTTCTGTTAGGTTGGTTTGAGGGTGGTATGGTGATGTCCGCTTCCGCTGGAGATTCCAACGCTTGCAGATGTCTTCAAACACAGATGATACAAACTGTGGACCTTGGTCGGAGAGGATGTAGGTTGGTGTAATGTGAGATACTGTCTCTGCTGTCGCCTTGCGGAGGGGAAATAGTTCTATCCAGCGAGTGTAATAGTCAACAAAGACTATTACATACAGATTTCTGCTGGTACTGCGAGGCAATGGTCCCATGAGATCCACCCCTAGCATCTCCCAAGGTTTGTGGACTAGAGTCTGTTGAAGCTTTCCACGTGGTCTCCGGTTCTCAGGCTTGTAAAGCTGGCATACCTTACAATTGCGCACATAATCTCTCACATCCAGGCTCATCTTGGGCCAAAACACAAGGGCTTGTAATCGCTTGTATGTCTTATATCGTCCAAGGTGTCCGGATAAGGGATCGTCATGATAGTGATGAAGCAACTGTTGACGGAGAGACGATGGAATGTAGATTTGATGCAGAGATTTATGAGGTAATTGTGTCACTTTGTACACTTTATCTTCCACAATGGTGAATTTGGTTGTTGAACTCTCAATGATTTCTCCCGTTTCAGTGATTTTTGTATAAAGGCTCTGTACATCAGGATCAGTCTGCTGTGCTTTCCAGATATCCTCATCAGTTATTTGTAGATGTTGTGAGGTATCCTTCATTGAACGTAACACCGCAGCACAGGTGGGTGATTGATTGTAGTTCATTGGTGCTCTCGATAGGGCATCTGGCACTGTATTGTATTTACCTTTACGGTATTCTACCGTAAAGGTGAATTCTTGAAGGCGAAGAGCCCAACGGATCAATCTTGTGCTGGGTTTTGTGGTTTTAAAGACCCAGACGAGGGAAGAATGGTCAGTTATAACAGTAAAATGCCTCCCTTCCAGATAATATCGCCATTTTTCAAGAGCCCATACCACAGCAAGACACTCTTGTTCCGTGGTAGAATAATTTCTCTCTGCTCTATTTAAGGTGCGACTGGCAAAGGCAAGAACATGCTCTGACCCAAGTCCTGTTGTTTGAGCTAGGACAGCACCCAAACCAACTTCACTTGCATCTGTATAAACAATAAATGGGAGATTAAAATCAGGATGTCCAAGTATTGGTGGTGAGACAAGGTGATTTTTTAGAGCCTCAAAAGCTGCTTGACATTGGGGAGTCCAGAGGTACTTTGCCCCTTTCCGTTTTAGAGCATTGAGGGGTTCAGTGAGCTGTGAAAATCTTGGCACAAAGCGATGGTACCATCCAGCCAGTCCGAGAAATCGTTGCAGCTCTTTAATGTTCTGGGGTATCGGAAAGTCCTGAACAGCCTTTATTTTTTCAGCATCCACTTCTACTCCAGCAGATGAAACAGTATGACCCAGAAACTTTAGTGATGTACGGAAAAATTGGCTCTTTTTCATGTTTACAGTTAGATTTGCCATCTCCAGTTTGTCAAAAACAGCTTGTAGGTCAAACATGTGCTGTTCTGGTGTGGTGGAATAAATAATGATGTCATCCAAGTAGACAAAACAATTGCTTCCTCTCAAGTCTCCTAGAACTGTCTCCATTATACGTTGGAAGGTGGCAGGTGCATTTTTTAGTCCGAAGGGCATCACTTTAAATTGGTATAAGCCAAGAGGACAGATAAAAGCAGTCTTTTCACGACTTTCTTCATCCATTTTAACCTGCCAGTAGCCACTGTTGAGGTCCAAAGTTGTGAAAACAGCTGCTCCATGTAGTGATTCCAATATTTCTTGGAGGTTAGGGATGGGATAAGCATCAGTGTGTGTAGCAGCATTTAGTTTTCTGTAATCCACACAGAATCTTGCTTTTGGTTCTTGTTTTTTTGGTACCAGGACCACTGGAGCAGCATACGGAGAAGTAGATGGCTCTATAACATCTTTTTCCAACATCTCTTGTATGTGCTCCTTGATGATCTGAAGCTTGATGGGTGACACACGGTAAGGTTTTTGTTTGATAGGTACTTGGTGCGTGAGGAAAATCTTGTGTGTGAGAACTCCCGTGCGACCCAAAGTATGGGTACAAACATTCTTATTGTGTTGTAGTTGATAGGGGTGCACCGATTTCAATTTTCTGGCCGATCACCGATTACCGATTTTTAGAAAGTCTGACCTGCCGATTCCGATTTTGGCCGATACCAATTTTTGGGTGTTAAAAGGTCAAAATGCACCCTAAATTTTCAGGATTTTCCAAACTTTGCTGAGGCAGATAAAATCGGTAGATAAAATCGGCTTCTCATTTAAAGATCGGCCGATCACCGATCTCCCCAAATTAAGGAAATCGGAGCTGATCGATCGGCCGGCCGATTTATCGGTGCATCCCTAGTAGTTGATGTAACAATTGTCTTTTTCCAAAATCATCCAGATGAGCATTATCTGTGGCTACTTCCAAGAGGTCCTGGCGTATAGGAGAAGAGGTTAATAGTTGTGGACTCATTGCAGAAAAGAAGGCAATATGAGGTTGAAATAGCTCTCTGGGCTTTAAAGCAGATGCACTTATAAATGGATAACGGTGATTTTTGTTTGTTTTAAACCAGTAACTATGTTCAGAGACGTCAAACTGTAAGCCAGAAAAGAAAATAAAGTCAAGTCCCACTACAGCCGAGAAAGCCAGGCTCTTTGCAGGCAGGATCACACAAGGCAATGTCACTGTTTCAGATTGTATGGTCAGAGTAAGATCACTCCATCCCAGTGGTTGCCGCCCTTCTCCATCTGCTAAATACAAAGGTTCTCTGGTCCATGGTTTGAGTACATTATGAGAATCCCTCACTCCTGACCAAATATCCTCATTTATCAGGGTGTAAGATGAGCCTGTGTCTAGGATGGCAGTTCCTTTCCAATGACCCACTTTCAATGGAATCACCAACTGACAAGGCAGAAGGGTGTCATCAGTTGATTTCGAATAGCTCACAGAGGCAGTAGCTCTTGTCTGCTCTGGGAGAGTCAATGAGTGGGATGGTGCTTGATATTGATTTTGAGAATTACTAGGAGTCTGTGCCTCTGAAGAATTTGCAGTTTGCATCCTTTGTTTATTAGCCTTCCACTGTGGACAGGAAGCAGGTGCATGGTGTCCTTTGCAGCGCCAACAGTACACTTGAGATGGTGGTCGATTGGAGGCAATTGGATTCTGCTCAGTTGATGCACTTTTCATAATTGGCGATGCAGCAGCCTCACTGATAGGGTTTTTTTTAATTGTTTTCCACAAACTTTTCCTCTGTTCATATTGCAGTTGATTCTGTTGGTCCTTCTCCAGTTGCTGTCCCAGGCGGACAAGTTCATCCACAGAAGTAACTCTATTTCTCAGTTGGCTGGCTAGTTGAGGGTTGATGTTTTTCAAGATTAATTTAACAACTTCCTCTTCACTTATAGTCGTCTTCCAACGTGTGCACAGTGATTGATACATGTAGGCAAAGTCTCTGATGCCTTCATCCTCTTTTTGGATTCTGTTGCGTACTCTCTCAGCCAGCTCATCCTCATAATCCTCTGATAAGAAAGCTGCACGGAATTGTTTGTTGAATTCTCTCCAGGTTTGTATTTTATGACGTGCCACATCCCACCAGTCCCTGGAGGTACCATGTAATACGTTACGAAGAGTAGCCATAAGCTCTTCATCAGTGAGTGGATTGAGGGCCAAAAAATCCTCACACCTCTCTAGGTACTGAAGGGGATCAGCAGAGTCCTCAATTTTTCCAAAAGTTGGAAACTGTAGTTTGATAGGGCTTTTTCCCAATATTCTGCTTCTGGTTTCGCCTTGGATGGTTGAACTTCCAGTAGACTCAAGCAGATCATCCTGTTTACCATCTCTTACTGTTGACTGCAATCTGGGATGGCCTACAACCTTTAGGTGTTTCTCTCGAAGTAGGTCATCTGGGTAGATTTGTACACCTGCATGTCCAGTTGAAGTAGTTGCTCTTGCACTGTGAATTTCCTCAGCCATGGAGTGTAAAGTGTTAAGACAGACAGAAAGTTCTTCTTTTACTGGGTGGATGATATCAGGTATGAGTTTTGTAGTAATTTCAGCATACTGTTCCTTTAACCGCCATCCCAGTGAAGTGTCAAACTGTGTTCTCAAATACTCCACGCGTTGGTCCACATGCTTAACAAGCTCTCTTTGCTGCTTCAGAAATGAGTCTGTTAGTTTTGTGCTCATTTGATCCATTTGAGCAGCAATTCTTCTTGAAAACTGTTCAAAGTCTGTTTTCAACTCCTCCATTTTTTTAAGCTGTTTCTGGTCATCCTGTGCAACAGTATTTGTCCTTCCATCCGTGTTCCTGTTTTCTATTCCAGAGTCTAGGGCTATTAGAGGAGCAATATGCTCTGGCAGATCGACCAGTTCCATATCCAAAAGTGAATAACTTGTGAGGTAATCCAGCGGGACGGCTTGATGTGCTGATGCAGGTTCCAGGTCCACCAGCGTAGCAGATCTGGCAGCCATTGTGTAATCCTTTTGTTGGTTGTATAATTCTTGCAAGGCAGGCTACCACTACCGGTGTATGAATGTCTGAATGAATGGGTGGATGGCTGGTATTGTAAAGCGCTTTGGGGCTCCTCACAGGGGGCTGGAAAGCGCTATATAAATAAGCTCCATTTACCATTTACCATTTACCATTTGTATAATTCTTTACAAGTTGTTTATCTTTTTATTTGATGAGTTTAAACATTCAATGTCTTTATTTACTTTCATGTCCCATCTGGGGTGCCACTAATGTAACAGTTTTGTGAGACAGGCTTTTGTTTGGGGTGCCAGCCAGGTCTTTCTCCTGACATATAAGATGTCTAAATAAATAAATAAATAATATCTTTGCCCTTTAACACAAAACTAGAACAAAGGATGTTAAACACTTAATGTGATCACACCCTTACACTAAATGAAATAAACCCATCAACTACATAATGTTTTTTTTCAAAATCAAGTGTATTTACCCCTGGATACAAACAAAATTCCTCATAATAATTCATACAAAAGAAAGCAATATTTAACAAACTTAGTACTGTATTTAATCAATTCCACCGCCCGATGCTCGGCGGCACACAAAGTTCAACAATCCTGCTGCAGCAAACAGGTGGCAATGTATTTATCCACACAAACAAAACAATAATTCATTAAATAATAACTCAATTTAAAGAGGAATGTGGCTCGAGCAGTTAATCTCGGTCCCAAAACCAGTGCTCGGCGGCACACAAAGTTTTAAACCAAACTTTAGTTCATCCAAGAATAATCCCTTAACTTAAAGAGGAACGTGGCTCGAACGTGAGTCCGTCAGTTAATCTCTGTCCCCAAACAAGTGCTCGGCGGCACACAAAGTTTTAATAACCCACAGCTGGTTTGTTTCACTCACGCTACCAACGATGGGGGGGGGGACAGTTCAAACAGAAGTAATTTTGTTGCTTCCAGTCGAAGGCTCCAGGAATCCAATCGAAGGCTCGTAATCCAATCGAAGGCTCCAGTAATCCAATCGAAGGCTCCAGTAATCCAAACTCACGTCGTCCACACTTCCAAACAGCTGAAGATGACACACCCCGCTCCTCTTCACGCTTCCTTTCCGCTTCCTTTCACATTTCTCAAAAAGGGGCGTGTTCACCGGTGGATCAGCTGGTTTATCTGTCAGCGTGTTAGGGGATAATTGCTCCAAAACAATAAAGGGGTGGAGAAATTTAGGATTTTAAGCGCATAATATTTATTGGTGAAGGTTCAGGCTGTTACACTCCCCCTTCCCTGAAGAAAGCCGAAACCTGTGGAGGCGCTGTATTGTCGGCATTAAAACCCTTTAAATTCCTCCTCATCGCTGTCCTCCTCAAAAATCTTTAGGAGTGTCTTTCTTTGCTCCCTGTCAACTTCTTCAGCGGTAGGATAGCAAGGTTTCATTTGTGTCACATTTACTATGCGAAGATCCTCCCCAGTGTCCTCCAAGACGATCTCATAGTTCACAGGTCCTAGTTTTTGGACAATTCGGTAGGGACCTTTCCAACGTGGAGCAAGTTTGGCAGAATAAGACCTATCTGCCCTTGAGATGGGGTGAGTGCGAAGCCATATCCGATCTTGAATCTTGAAGTCAGCTTCTCTTCTTCCTTTGTCATAGTACTTTTTTTGTTTTTTGCGTGCCTTTTCCAAGTTGTGGGTAACCAGGTGTCTGAGTTCAGTCAATTGTTTGGCTGTGGGATATGCAGGCGAATCTGGATCACATAGGTGTGGTTGGAGTTCATTATCTAGGGGTCCTCTTAAAGAACGACCAAAGGTGGGCGAATGAACGCTAGAGAGCGCTAAATCGCTATTCCGCTTACAGTGGACCTAAACTTTTTGTCAGCGTTTTTGTGAATTGACTAACTTTTATAATTCATAAGCGGATTTCTGCTATTTTTATTTAAAATGCAGTACCGCTAATAACTAATTATCTATCAGTAAAAACCAATAAACTTATTTACAAGCTCATAATGCTGCTTGTTTTACCTTTTTCCCCACCGTAAACAGCAGAGAGGAGGAAGGGTTGGAGGGGGGAGGGAGGGTTGGAGGGGGGAGGGAGCAGAGGGGGGGATCTACCATGTAGGTAAATGCCTGGGGATCCCATCAGCATGAGGCCCCGGCCCCGCCGCGCCCCGGCCAGTCACCTAATTCCTAACATTGATCCTGCTTGTTAATCTACATTTAACATAAAAATAATTATAGTTACGATGAAAACAATCATTAAATAAGCAATTTAAAAAACGGTTGATTTCATTATCCCCCTACTAAAAATGGACTATTCCATCTCGACAGCTTCCGGGTTAGAGGTGAACTCAGAGGCTAATTCCGTGGCTAGCTGTTTGTGCTGGGTACTTGGACAAATCCTTAGAAAACCCAGCTGTTTCAAGCCAAATTAACGCGGCCGGAGGATTCTATTTTGTGTTCTGTGTATACCACGCGACGGTGAGTCGTTATTTTCATGTATTTTTATTACTTTTCATTAAATCTGTTGAGTACCTATAGACGCTAACTGTGTCTGCCGGTTGGTTGTGGGTTACTAATGGAAATCCTTAGAAAACCCAGCTGTTTCAAGCCAAATTAACGTGGCCGAAGGATTTTATTGTGCGTTTTGTGTCGACCATTCGACGGCGAGTCGTTAGTTTTATGTATTTGGGTTACTTTCATGTATAAATGCCGTGGCGACACACCCGTGTATTTGAGATTTAAACGTGGTGTTGACCGATGCTGCCTTTTTGGGTGAGCAGGTACTCATCGATCTGTTCACCAAATATAACACACCCATCCCCTCCAGTGCAGCAGTTGAACGCCTGTTCTCGATGGGAAAGGACATTTTGAGGGCCAAGAGAGCCAGCTTGTCTGACACCAATTTTGAAGTGTTGATTTTTATGAGAGGCAACCAGCATCACATGGAGGAGATGAGCACAGAAGAACAGTCAGAGTAGCCTGAAGTTGAGGAAGGGCAGGGAATAAAACTGTTACACTAAGTGACTAAAAACATTTTTTTTTCTATTTCTCATGTTTTATAATCAAAAAAGGCGTTCAATACAAGATCAACTGGACTTTATTTGTTGCAGAAAACGTTTCACCCTTTATCCAAAAGGCTTTTTCAATCCAGAATGGCAGCTGTGAGACTGAGAAGAAGTTTTATACTAATAAAACGCATAAAACTTCAGTCTCACAGCTGCCATTCTGAACGTTTTCTGCAACAAATAAAGTCCAGTTGATCTTGTATTGAACGCCTTTTTTGATTTTATCATGTCCTGGACGACTGAGAATTTTCACCAGCTTATGTTTTATAGGCATTTTGTTGTGTATATACTTTTTATATTTTTATATATTTGTTTAATCACATTGTGTTTATTTACTCATGGCCACCACAATTTTTGAGTAGATGTGTTTTTTCAGTAATACAGTAAAATAGTGTCTGGAAATGTTTTTTTATTTCTTCTTTATTTCTTTCCAAAGAAAATCAAGGTTTTCATGCATGCACATGACATGTGCACAGAAATTAACAAGCACAAATTCACAGCTTTTTCATTTTGTGGCTTAAAAATAAATCATTAAATAATAAACAATAAACTTTATTTGTATAGCACCTTCCTACAATGCCTTGCATTGACCAAGGTGCTTAACAGGACAGAAAATATAAAAACCGGTACAATAAATCGGTGAATGAATGGAAACAAATAAAAATGCTACATACTATACCAAATTTATAAAAGTTACACACTGAAAGCTTTTTTGAACATCATAAATGATTGGAGTCAGAGGCAGAAATTATTTAAAAAATAAAATAAAAATATGTCAGCTTGAGCTTCCTTCCAAACCAATGAGTTCAAAATTAAATAAAAAAATAAGAGGTTGGTTGAATGAATGAAGATAAATTATTTAAAGCTCTTATCTTATGCTGATAAAGACAGACATCTAGTGGTCAAATGGAGCAACACAGTATGTGAAGTTTTGGTTCCTCCTTGCATTGCTTTCGTCATCTGTATACCCATAATGCATTGCAGGGCACTTCAGTTTTCCAGAAAACAGTTAAAAATAAGTTTATCGATGCATTTTTAATGAAAAATCTACAATAAACAAACAAAAAAAGGACAAAGAAGCAGTCGAAAAGCATTCCACACATTAAACAACTTTTAAAATTTTGGACCCTGAGTGAAAGTTGTATTTTAATAGATGACACCCGGAGCGAATCGCTGTTAAAAGGTAGGGTAAGGTGAGGTGTATATTAGTTTATACGCCTGTAGTTGGCAGTGTGGTGCAGATATTGCATAACGCTGCCGGCTACAAATTGTTGAATATAAATAGCGGATTAGATTAGCTTCCCCTAATTTTGATAAGGCCTTTGTGCATTTGAAATTGTGGACCTAAAAAAATTAATAAGCGTTTTAGAAATTGTGGAACTAATTTTTTAATTAGCGGTGCCCACCTTTGAGAACGACCAAGGTTGAGTTCGGCAGGGGTCACTCCTAAGGATTCATGTACAGCCGAGTTGAGAGCAAAGCGGAATTCCGGTAAGTATTTATCCCAGGTTTTATGTTTTTCTTCCACATATGATGCAATCATTGCCTTGATGTTGCGGTTTATCCTTTCTGTTAGGTTGGTTTGAGGGTGGTATGGTGATGTCCGCTTCCGCTGGAGATTCCAACGCTTACAGATGTCGTCAAACACAGATGATACAAACTGTGGACCTTGGTCGGAGAGGATGTAGGTTGGTGTACCCCAACGAGTGAGTATTTCTTTGTTCAAAATGTGAGATACAGTCTCTGCTGTCGCCTTACGGAGAGGAAATAGTTCTATCCAACGAGTGTAATAGTCAACAAAGACTTTAAATACAGATTTCCGCTGGCACTGCGAGGCAATGGTCCCATGAGATCCACCCCTAGCATCTCCCAAGGTTTGTGGACTAGAGTCTGTTGAAGCTTTCCACGTGGTCTCCGGTTCTCAGGCTTGTAAAGCTGGCATACCTTACAATTGCGCACATAATCTCTACATCCAGGCTCATCTTGGGCCAAAACACAAGGGCTTGTAATCGCTTGTATGTCTTATATCGTCCAAGGTGTCCGGATAAGGGATCGTCATGATAGTGATGAAGCAACTGTTGACGGAGAGACGATGGAATGTAGATTTGATGCAGAGATTTATGAGGTAATTGTGTCACTTTGTACACTTTATCTTCCACAATGGTGAATTTGGTTGTTGAACTCTCAATGATTTCTCCCGTTTCAGTGATTTTTGTATAAAGGCTCTGTACATCAGGATCAGTCTGCTGTGCTTTCCAGATATCCTCATCAGTTATTTGTAGATGTTGTGAGGTATCCTTCATTGAACGTAACACCGCAGCACAGGTGGGTGATTGATTGTAGTTCATTGGTGCTCTCGATAGGGCATCTGGCACTGTATTGTATTTACCTTTACGGTATTCTACCGTAAAGGTGAATTCTTGAAGGCGAAGAGCCCAACGGATCAATCTTGTGCTGGGTTTTGTGGTTTTAAAGACCCAGACGAGGGAAGAATGGTCAGTTATAACAGTAAAATGCCTCCCTTCCAGATAATATCGCCATTTTTCAAGAGCCCATACCACAGCAAGACACTCTTGTTCCGTGGTAGAATAATTTCTCTCTGCTCTATTTAAGGTGCGACTGGCAAAGGCAAGAACATGCTCTGACCCAAGTCCTGTTGTTTGAGCTAGGACAGCACCCAAACCAACTTCACTTGCATCTGTATAAACAATAAATGGGAGATTAAAATCAGGATGTCCAAGTATTGGTGGTGAGACAAGGTGATTTTTTAGAGCCTCAAAAGCTGCTTGACATTGGGGAGTCCAGAGGTACTTTGCCCCTTTCCGTTTTAGAGCATTGAGGGGTTCAGTGAGCTGTGAAAATCTTGGCACAAAGCGATGGTACCATCCAGCCAGTCCGAGAAATCGTTGCAGCTCTTTAATGTTCTGGGGTATCGGAAAGTCCTGAACAGCCTTTATTTTTTCAGCATCCACTTCTACTCCAGCAGATGAAACAGTATGACCCAGAAACTTTAGTGATGTACGGAAAAATTGGCTCTTTTTCATGTTTACAGTTAGATTTGCCATCTCCAGTTTGTCAAAAACAGCTTGTAGGTCAAACATGTGCTGTTCTGGTGTGGTGGAATAAATAATGATGTCATCCAAGTAGACAAAACAATTGCTTCCTCTCAAGTCTCCTAGAACTGTCTCCATTATACGTTGGAAGGTGGCAGGTGCATTTTTTAGTCAGAAGGGCATCACTTTAAATTGGTATAAGCCAAGAGGACAGATAAAAGCAGTATTTACACAACTTTCTTCATCCATTTTAACCTACCAGTAGCCACTGTTGAGGTCCAAAGTTGTGAAAACAGCTGCTCCATGTAGTGATTCCAATATTTCTTGGAGGTTAGGGATGGGATAAGCATCAGTGTGTGTAGCAGCATTAGTTTTCTGTAATCCACACAGAATCTTGCTTTTGAATCTTGCTTTTTTGGTACCAGGACCACTGGAGCAACATACGGAGAAGTAGATGGCTCTATAACATCTTTTTCCAACATCTCTTGTATGTGCTCCTTGATGATCTGAAGCTTGATGGGTGACACACGGTAAGGTTTTTGTTTGATAGGTACTTGGTGCGTGAGGAAAATCTTGTGTGTGAGAACTCCCGTGCGACCCAAAGTATGGGTACAAACATTCATATTGTGTTGTAGTTGATGTAACAATTGTCTTTTTCCAAAGTCATCCAGATGAGCATTATCTGTGGCTACTTCCAAGAGGTCCTGGCGTATAGGAAAGGATGTTAATGGTGGTGGACGCATTGCAGAAAAGAAGGCAATATGAGGTTGAAATAGCTCTCTGGGCTTTAAAGCAGATGCACTGGATGGATAACAGTGATTTTTGTTTGTTTTAAACCAGTAACTATGTTCAGAGACGTCAAACTGTAAGCCGGAAAATAAAATAAAGTCAAGTCCCACTACAGCCGAGAAAGCAAGGCTCTTTGCAGGCAGAATCACACAAGGCAATGTCACTGTTTCAGATTGTATGGTCAGAGTAAGATCACTCCATCCCAGTGGTTGCCGCCCTTCTCCATCTGCAAAATACAAAGGTTCTCTGGTCCATGATTTGAGTACATTATGAGGATCCCTCACTCCCGACCAAATATCCTCATTTATCAGGGTGTAAGATGAGCCTGTATCTAGGATGGCAGTTCCTTTCCAATGACCCACTTTTAATGGAATCACCGACTGACAAGGCAGAAGTGTATCATCAGTTGATTTCGAATAGCTCACAGAGGCAGTAGCTCTTGTCTGATCTGGAAGAGTCAATGAGTGGGATGGTACTTGACATTGATTTTGAGAAGTCTGTGCCTCTGAAGAATTTGCAGTTTGCATTCTTTGTTTATTATCCTTCCACTGTGGACAGGAAGCGGGTGCATGGTGTCCTTTGCAGCGCCAACAGTACACTTGAGATGGTGGTCGATTGGAGGCAATTGGATTCTGCTCAGTTGATGCACTTTTCATAATTGGCGATGCAGCAGCCTCACTGATAGGTTTTTTTTTAATTGTTTTCCACAAACTTTTCCTCTGTTCATATTGCAGTTGATTCTGTTGGTCCTTCTCCAGTTGCTGTCCCAGGCGGACAAGTTCATCCACAGAAGTAACTCTATTTCTCAGTTGGCTGGCTAGTTGAGGGTTGATGTTTTTCAAGATTAATTTAACAACTTCCTCTTCACTTATAGTCGTCTTCCAACGTTTGCACAGTGATTGATACATGTAGGCAAAGTCTCTGATGCCTTCATCCTCTTTTTGGATTCTGTTGCGTACTCTCTCAGCCAGCTCATCCTCATAATCCTCTGATAAGAAAGCTGCACGGAATTGTTTGTTGAATTCTCTCCAGGTTTGTATTTTATGACGTGCCACATCCCACCAGTCCCTGGAGGTACCATGTAATACGTTACGAAGAGTAGCCATAAGCTCTTCATCAGTGAGTGGATTGAGGGCCAAAAAATCCTCACACCTCTCTAGGTACTGAAGGGGATCAGTCGAGTCCTCAACTTTTCCAAAAGTTGGAAACTGTAGTTTGATAGGGCTTTTCCCCAATATTCTGCTTCTGATTTCTCCTTGGATGGTTGAACTTCCAGTTGACTCAAGCAGATCATCATGTTTACCATCTCTTACTGTTGACGGCAATCTGGGATGGCCTACAACTTTTAGATGTTTCTCTCGAAGTAGGTCCTCTGGGTAGATTTGTACACCTGCATG
Source organism: Garcialebias charrua (assembly GCA_038048925.1). Classification (NCBI taxonomy): domain Eukaryota; kingdom Metazoa; phylum Chordata; class Actinopteri; order Cyprinodontiformes; family Rivulidae; genus Garcialebias; species Garcialebias charrua. Next base: position 24,421 of record JBBPBX010034507.1, read on the forward strand.
TCCAGTTGAAATAGTTGCTCTTGCACTGTGCATTTCCTCAGCCATGGAGTGTAAAGTGTTAAGACAGACAGAAAGTTCTTCTTTTACTGGGTGGATGATATCAGGTATGAGTTTTGTAGTAATTTCAGCATACTGTTCCTTTAACCGCCATCCCAGTGAAGTGTCAAACTGTGTTCTTAAATACTCCACGCGTTGGTCCACATGTTTAACAAGCTCTCTTTGCTGCTTCAGAAATGAGTCTGTTAGTTTTGTGCTCATTTGATCCATTTGAGCAGCAATTCTTCATGAAAACTGTTCAAAGTTTGTTTTCAACTCCTCCTGTAAGTGGTGTTGTTGCTCCACCATTTTTTAAAGCTGTTTCTGGTCATCCTGTGCAACAGTATTTGGTGCTCGATCCAATGTCCTTCCATCCGTGTTCCTGTTTTCTATTCCAGAGTCTAGGGTATTAGAGGAGCAATATGCTCTGGCAGATCGACCAGTTCCATATCCAAAAGTGAATAACTTGTGAGGAAATCCAGCGGGAGGGCTTGATGTACTGATGCAGGTTCCAGGTCCATCAGCGTAGCAGATCTGGCAGCCATTTTGTAATCCTTTTGTTGGTTGTATAATTCTTTATAAAGTTGTTTATCTTTTTATTTGATGGGTTTAAACATTCAATGTCTTTATTTACTTTCAAGTCCCATCTGGGGTGCCACTTTTTTATGTTACAGTTTTGTGAGATAGGCTTTTCGTTTGGGGTGCCAGCCAGGTCTCTCTCCTGACATATAAGAGGTCTAATTATATAAATAATATATTTGCCCTTGAACACAAAACTCGAACAAAGGATGTTAAACACTTAATGTGATCACACCCTTACACTAAATGAAAAAACATCAACCACATAATGTTTTTTCAAAATCAAGTATATTTACCCCTGGATATAAACAAAAATCCTCTTAATAATTCATACAATAAAAAGCAATATTTTAACTAACTTATTACTGTATTCAATCAATTTCACAGCACGGTGCTCGGCGGCACACAAAGTTCAACAATCCTGCTGCAGCAGCCGCAGCAAACAGGTGGCTGTAGGAGTCCTGCTCTACACCCTGCCTCCCTCTCTCCTTCACACTCCTAATTGGCAGCAGCTGCTTCTAATCAACCAACACCCAGGAGGAGTATAAGAAGACCCAGGAACCACTCTACAGGCGCTGGGACATTGCCTACTAATGAGTTCTTGGATTCACCGTGTTCCTGCCCTGCCTGAGTTCCACATGAGCTTCAACTCCTCCTGCCTCTCAATAAGCTGCTGCCTGCCTTCCACCACTTGCCTTTTCAAATGCTTGGTCCTACCTTGGATTACTGGAGAATTGGATCACCACATCAGCACTCTGTTTAAGACTTCTCATCGTGTTCCTGCCCCCCTCATGGATGTCATTCTTTATTCACTGACTGTAAATAAACACTGTAAATTATTCTCTGAGTTCTGGTTTCTGTTCGATTCTGGTCTTTCATTCTGGGTACACCCGCAACCGTAACAAGAATGTCCCAGCCAAAACAAGTACCTCAGAAAGACTCAGGGTCTGAACAGAACCAACTTACTCTCCAGACTGTGTTACTTAGAGTTGATAAGAACGATGCTACACTTAAGCGTCTGCTAAAACTACAACGGACTAACAGCTCTGATCTACAGGAACTGGGCAGCATGTTATCCTCAGTCAAACAGGAGATTACTCAACTCCTGCCACCTGCTGCTACATCCACACCAGAGGTCAGTTTTCCCACTAATAATCCTCCCAAAATAGAACAAGTTTTGAAACCAGCTGAATTTTTTTGTGGAAAGCCTGAACTATGTGGAGGCTTCATACTTCAGTGTGAACTAACATTTCAGCAGGCACCTAGCCTTTATGCTTCTGATGCTGCTAAGCTAGCCTTTTTTATCACCCAGCTAAAGGGGGACGCATTACGTTGGACTCAAGCTCATTTATCCTCTCATCCTGTCAGTACCTTAACTTTCTCCTCTTTTCTTGAAGAGTTTATTTGTGTATTTGATCAACCCCTCCAACAAGCAGAAGCCGTAAAACGTCTACTCACCCTTCGTCAAGGCAGACTCTCAGTTACGGCTCATGCACTGGAGTTCAGAATCACAGCCGCCCGAACCGGATGGGATGAGGTCGCACTCAGAGGTACCTTCCTACACTCACTTTCCAACTCCATAAGAGACCGTTTGGCATCACAAAAAGAACCACAAAGTTTAGATGAATTAATTCGTTTGGCTACACGGATCGATAATCAGCTACAAGAACGAGAGTGGGAGAGAGACTACGACTCCCAGAATGCATCTACTTCCGGTTTCTCTTCTACGTCAAGACGTCGACCCATTTTTACCAGTGAGGACTACGTTTCCCAGAGTTCCACGGTCTCTGGGTCTCACTGCTCTAACCAAAACAAACAAGAGATACTAGTGAGAAATTCTTCTTCCTCTCCTAACTCTCGCCTGGAACTCAAGACTACTATCATTTGTGATCAGGAACATAAAACGGTTGATGCTTTAGTAGACTCTGGGGCTGAACAGAATCTCATTAGTCAAGACTTGGTTGAACTTTTATCCATTCCAACACAATCTCTTCCTACTCCACTAACAATGTCTGGTTTAACAGGTCAAAGGTTTGCTTCTGTTCATATGAAAACATTACCTATACATCTTATGATCTCTGGAAATCACCATGAGCACAGTGAATTTTTTGTATTTGAATCACCTGTTGCACAACTTGTCCTGGGTTTTCCTTGGCTCAACGAACACAATCCTGTAATAAATTGGAGATTTAAAAGAATTGAACAATGGAGTCCACACTGCTTAATGAACTGTCTAAGAACTGCCGTCCCCTCCACTATTAGTCACTCTGAAATTTCCGATCCTGTCGATCTGTCTAAAATCCCTGCTGTTTACCATGACCTCGCTCCTGTTTTTAGTAAACAAAAAGCTCTGTCATTACCTGCACACCGTCCTTATGACTGTTCAATTGATTTATTGCCAGGGGCCCCTCTTCCTTCCAGCCGCCTTTACAAATTATCTGGTCCAGAGTATGACTCTATGAAAGAGTATATTTCTGAATCCTTAAACTCTGGTATAATTCGCCCCTCTACTTCTCCTGTTGGGGCAGGGTTTTTCTTCGTGGCTAAAAAAGACAAGACTCTACGCCCTTGCATAGATTATAGGGGATTAAATGAAATTACTGTCAAGAACAAATATCCATTACCACTGATAGACTCTATCCACGAACAATTACACTCAGCCAAAGTATTCTCAAAATTGGATCTCCGTAACGCCTACCACCTCGTTCGAATTAAGGAAGGTGATGAATGGAAGACGGCTTTCAAGACTCCCCTGGGCCACTTTGAATACCTAGTTATGCCTTTTGGTCTCTCCAATGCCCCAGCAGTATTCCAGACATTGGTCAATGACATTTTAAGAGATTTCTTGAATATTTTTGTGTTTGTGTACCTAGATGACATACTGATCTACTCCCAAGATGAAGAGCAACACATTCACCATGTCAGGACCGTTCTTCAACGATTATATGAGAATCAGCTTTATGTAAAAGCTGAGAAATGTGACTTTCATGTTCAATCAGTCTCCTTTTTGGGTTTTATTTTTGAAGGAGGACAGTATCGCACGGATCCCGACAAGATTAAGGCAGTGGTGGAATGGCCAACACCGGAGACACGTAAGCAGCTGCAGAGATTTCTGGGTTTTGCTAATTTTTACCGTAGGTTCATCAAGAACTACAGCAGGATCGCTGCCCCTCTTACCCAGCTGACTTCCACTCTGCGGACTTTTAAGTGGACTCAGGGGGCAGAAGAGGCTTTTGGTGAGCTTAAAAGACTTTTTTCATCTGCTCCTATTCTTTGCCACCCTGACCCTAAGAGACAATTTATTCTGGAGGTTGATGCCTCAGACACTGGTGTGGGAGCTGTCTTATCTCAAAGATCACCTATGGACAACAAAGTCCATCCCTGTGCGTTCTTTTCTCGACGCCTTTCTTCTGCAGAACAGAACTATGATGTTGGCAACCGCGAGCTTCTCGCAGTCAAGTTGGCTTTAGAGGAATGGCGACACTGGCTAGAGGGCACTGACGTACCATTTCTCATCTGGACCGACCACAAGAACCTCACCTATCTCCGAGAGGCCAGGAGATTGAACCCCAGACAGGCTAGGTGGTCACTGTTCTTTACGAGGTTTAATTTTGTGTTGACTTTCAGACCTGGCTCCAAGAACGTGAAACCTGATGCCCTGTCCCGACAATTTGCACCACCAGAGGAGACGGGCCTTGAACCAAACATCCTACCCTCATCTTGTGTGGTCGGTTCCTTGACCTGGTCCATCGACAAAGACATTCTTGAGGCTCAGAAGACCGAACCTGACCCGGGGACAGGCCCTGCCGGCACTATGTTTGTACCCTCCAGTGTCAAGGCTAAGGTACTCAGACCTGGCTCCAAGAACGTGAAACCTGATGCCCTGTCCCGACAATTTGCACCACCAGAGGAGACGGGCCTTGAACCAAACATCCTACCCTCATCTTGTGTGGTCGGTTCCTTGACCTGGTCCATCGACAAAGACATTCTTGAGGCTCAGAAGACCGAACCTGACCCGGGGACAGGCCCTGCCGGCACTATGTTTGTACCCTCCAGTGTCAAGGCTAAGGTACTCCACTGGCTCCACACTCACAAGTTTTCATGCCATCCAGGAGTGGCACGCATGTTGGCTCTTACGAAGAGGCACTTCTGGTGGCCTTCCATGAATGTCGACATAAAGGACTACATCTCTGCTTGCCCTACGTGTGCCAGGAGTAAAACTGGTAACCAGCCCCCAGCTGGGAAGCTACAGCCGCTTCCTACCCCTAGCCGTCCTTGGTCTCATATATCCCTCGACTTTGTCACTGGTTTGCCCCCTTCTGATGGACATACTGTTATTCTCACTGTCATTGACAGATTCTCCAAGGCAGCTCATTTCGTTCCACTACCCCAGCTTCCTTCAGCCTTGGAGACGGCCCAGCTGTTGGTTCGACAAGTTTTCAGGGTTCACGGCATCCCATTGGACATAGTTTCTGACAGGGGACCCCAATTCATTTCCCAGGTATGGAAAAGCTTTTGTAATTCCTTGGGGGCCTCTGTCAGCTTGACTTCTGGATACCACCCTCAGTCTAATGGTCAGGCTGAACGGGCCAACCAGGAATTGGAGGCTGCTCTCAGGTGTGTGGTGGAGGACAATCCGTCCTCTTGGAGTCAGCATCTCATATGGGTGGAGTATGCCCACAACACCCACACTTCTTCTGCCACTGGTTTGTCTCCATTTGAAGCCTCTCTGGGTTATGCTCCACCTTTGTTCCCTAGCCAGGAGACTGATATTGCAGTTCCTTCCGTGCAACATCATTTCAGGAGATGTCGTCGGGTCTGGCGCCAAACTAAGCTCGCTCTGCTACGCACGGCTGCTAAGAATAAGGAGATCGCAGACCGCCATCGCTCTTCTGCTCCCTCTTACAAGGTTGGCCAGAAGGTATGGTTGTCTACCCAGCATATTCAGCTCAAGGACACCCCACGGAAGTTGGCTCCCCGCTTCATCGGCCCTTTTCCTGTCACGCGTCTTATCAGCCCCACGGCTGTCAGACTCCAGTTACCCGCTTCTATGCGTGTTCATCCCACCTTTCACGTGTCTCAACTCAAGCCTGTCGCAGAGAGCCCGTTGTGCCCTCCTGCCGACCTCCCTCCGCCCCCCCGTCTCATCGACAACCATCCTGCCTTCACGGTCCGCCGTATCCTGGACGTACGGCGCCGGGGACGGGGGTTTCAGTATTTGGTCGACTGGGAGGGTTACGGCCCTGAGGAACGCTCGTGGATTCCGAGGTCCTTCATCTTGGACCCCAGCCTGATCTCGACGTTTTTCCGGGCTCACCCGGAGAAGCGCTTCAGGTCGCCAGGGGGCGATTCTTGAGGGGGGGGTACTGTAGGAGTCCTGCTCTACACCCTGCCTCCCTCTCTCCTTCACACTCCTAATTGGCAGCAGCTGCTTCTAATCAACCAACACCCAGGAGGAGTATAAGAAGACCCAGGAACCACTCTACAGGCGCTGGGACATTGCCTACTAATGGTAGTAGTGTTCTAGCCAGTTTTTATTGATATTAGTTGATTCTAAGATTGTGTTTTTCTCTGCGTCTCTTCTCCTGCCTCTCAATAAGCTGCTGCCTGCCTTCCACCACTTGCCTTTTCAAATGCTTGGTCCTACCTTGGATTACTGGAGAATTGGATCACCACATCAGCACTCTGTTTAAGACTTCTCATCGTAAGGATTACTTCAGTACAACAACTATTCATTCAACAACAGTCCATTAAACATCCCCTCCTCTCCTCAGGTGTTCCTGCCCCCCTCATGGATGTCATTCTTTATTCACTGACTGTAAATAAACACTGTAAATTATTCTCTGAGTTCTGGTTTCTGTTCGATTCTGGTCTTTCATTCTGGGTACACCCGTAACCGTAACATTCACATTTTCAAAAGACAGAGCTTAACATTTTTTTCAGCATTTCAAATTAACCTAAAGTCCACTTGTGCACAAGGTGCAACAGAGTTAAATGTCAATAAAACAAGTAATAAAACAACATACCTTTAACCAGTCCAGATTCAAGTTCTCCTTTCGTTTTGCTGAGATCGTTTGTAAATGCAGTCTTGAAGCGGACTACATAAGCTGGATCAACATCTGACACCTCCATTGTATGCAGAAGATGGCAGAGCGCAGGTAGCACAGCAGAGCAAGATACATACTTTTCCCCACCTAGGAGCTGTGTGACGTACCTGCAGAGCAGACAGACAAGAACACACCACAGTTAAATTACTGAATACAGTACTATTAAATTATTAGTATTCATTTAATAGTATCAGTTGTAGGGCTGGGCGATATGGAAAAAATCATATATCACGATATGGACTTTTTTATATCACGATAACGATATATATCACGATATATACAACACGATGTGTGTGTGTGTGTGTACAGCAAAAATTTGGACCAAAGTTTTTTTATTTTATTATTTTACTACAGATAGTTACATTTATAAGAATGTGAACAAAAAGAACAAGGAAATTTGGACCAAAGTAGAAACTAGATCTACCTAAGATCTACCTTAATTCAAGGAGTACGATTATGGAATGACTTAATGCCAAATGACAAATGTTAAGGAAGCCAAATCATTCCTTGTATTTAAGAAACTGGTAAAAATGAATAAGGAGCAGATTTAATAAGATTTATTCTTCATCTGCTACCTTTCATTTTATAATTTTTTTTCTATTATGAATACGTTAATTGTTGTATTTCATTTTATAAAATGAATAAACTAAGAAACAAACAAACAACTCCTTTTCTACTTTGGTCCAAATTTTTCCTGCAGGTGGCGGTAAAACAACAGCTGCTAATGAAACTCACGAAGAAGAAATCCGCTCTGAAGTTTGAGTAAACAAAGCAAGAAACAGAAAAGAGAAAACGTTGCGTTTGATTGCGGTTCTGTTGTGTCTCTGGTCTGTTTTGTATTGGTTAACTGGACCCGAGTTCGGACTCGGTTGGACTCTGGGTTCGTGTCCTCTGGACCCATTTTGTCTCCGAGTTTCAGCGGAGCGAAATAATGGAAGCTAACAAGGTGAGCTTCCCCCTCTTTTTGGTAAAAGTTATTCTTCTTGGGCTGCCTGTGCAGCTGTTTTCTCCTTGTTGAGATCTATGGTTGAGACACCGGCTTCATGCGCCTGCGTCTCTGTTGCTCTCGAGTTTAACCACGTAAAGCATGTGTCGCAAACCCGCGCGTGCGTCAAACATAAAGCCGCGCCGTCATCTCGCAAAACCACAATATGAAGCTTATTTGCGACAGTTATTTTTTTATTCTTATTTATCACGATAGAGACGATAGAAGGAAAGTAGCACGATAGACACGTTTCTATCGTCCCCACGATATATATCGTCATATCGCACAGCCCTAATCAGTTGCATGATTATTGTTAATAGTATTAATAATAATCATGCAACTGATATTACATTTTTTATTATAGCCCGTGAACATGTCTATATAGTAGGATTAATCTATTATCATTTGTGTTAGATTCATTATTAAAATGTAATGTAAAATGTTCTGTTTTTAAAACGCCCAAACTA
>JBBPBX010034508.1:0-20384 GCA_038048925.1 Garcialebias charrua
TTCTTACTTCCGATACTAAATACTGATACTTTTCCGATCCGATACCGTTCAGGTATACGAGGCTGTAATAATGAATTTCTTGAATGGAGAGCACGTGTATTACACTATACTCTGTGACTTCTGTCTTAACATTGTGTGAATTAAACCCAAAGAAGACACTCTGAGCCTCACAACAAGTATTACCAAAACTTTAATAGCACACAAGAGGCAGGTCTATATCACAGACGTCCTTCTGACTCATGGTGCATCCCGGAGCACTAAAATACTGCTAAGCATTATGGGAAATCAACACAGTCCACTCCCCGTTTTTTAGTTTCGTTTTTGATTGTGGCACTATGAGTTATAATTCTTGTTGGTTTTGATTTTTAAACTATACATTGAATTTATAAATGTAAATTCAATGTATAGTTTAAAGCTGGGGTATGTAGTTTATTTTTTAAACATATTTTTTCACTCTGCCCTTATCTCCTGATACATTGATCTTTGACATGTAATCTCTCAAAAAAACTATAGTCCTCTGGCGTCTCCCGGTGGTAATAAAAGCATTTATAAAAAGCCAAGAGCGCCCCGCGGTTAACCAGCCAATAAAAACAGAGCTTCTTACTTTTCACCCCCTAACCCACGCCCCCCCTCCCCAACCCACGCCCCCGCCTGTCAGCCTGCAGCGAGCCCCGCAGCGAGCCCGCAGCGGCCGCGCAGGTTCTTGTTGAAATAATTTCAAAGCGATGCAAAACTGTTTTGTATGTGACACAAATGTATTAAATATCCCTTCTTCATCCCTGCTCTGAACTTTTATTTTGTTTTTTTTTGCCAAAAGTCAAGTGATCGCTTCCTCCCCTCCAGACCTGCACTGACAGATATGAGGAAGTGGATCAATTTGTCACGAGCGAATTAAATCATGTCCAACGTGGCTGTGTGAAGCTCTGCAGGTTTCAGGGTGTTTTTGTTTTGCTGGACCAGTGGTCCATGTTTTTATTTTATTTTTAGAATGTTTTATTAACACATAATCACAGAACTTTGCAGCGCTGAAACGGGACATGTAGAGGAGGCGGAGCATTCCAGGCTGCTGCGCGAGTGAGGTGGAGCTGAGTCATACTGTATATGGCTCTGAGTGAGGAGGGACCAGAAACGTGTCTCTGTTCAAAATGTTTCTAAGTGCCAGCGTGTTAAAAAGCTGCATACTGAACCTTTAAATCTGTATCCGTTGATCAAAACCAACAAGAATTACAACTCATAGTGCCACAATCAAAAACGAAACTAAAAAACAGGGAGTGGACTGTGTTGATTTCCCATAATGCTTAGCGGTATTTTAGTGTTCCGGGCTGCACCACGAGTCAGAAGGACGTCTGTGATATAGACCTGCCTCTTGTGTGCTATTAAAGTTTGGGTATTACCTGTTGTGAGGCTCAGAGTGTCTTCTTTGGGTTTAACTCACACAATGTTACAACAGAAGTCACAGAGTATGGTGCAATATATGTGCTCTCTGACATACATCAGGAATCGGAAATATCGGCAGGATCGATTGGAAAATCCGATACTAAAATTATGCTGGTATCGGATTCCGATACTGGATCGGATCGGCCCCATCCCTAATATAATTATAAGACTTGTATAAGAAAAGTAAATTATTTTTGTGATGGACCAAGAAGTATTTTTAGATAGTTTAAATTAATATGTCCGTGAGACTGAGACGTACCTCTCCAGTCCACCATCTTCCAGATCTCTGTTCTTCATATCCGCCCAGGAGGAGAACTTTTCCAGAATGTAGGCTGCCAAACCTACAGGTGCGCTGTTCAGTCCACAGCCTTCAAGGACAAAAATAAGAGCACATTTTAAATATGTTGAACGGTTTCAGGATTGGACGTCTTGAAAGGACGGTGTAGTACTTTTGAAGTGATGTTCTGTTAAATAACGGTGCCTCAGTCAGGATCACATCTGTGACCTGTTGGTGAACAGCATTCAAACACCTTGTGACTTCCATAGTTCTCAACGTCCTTGTGTGAGTCACAGGTGCACGGCCTGTCTTTTCAGTTTTGAACACGTTTAAACAATTTGCTTTTCTCATGAAAGTCACAAAGTCATTGTGGGGCATCTCCAACTCATCTCCAAAGCGATTTGACAGTAGACATCCAAGACTGACCAGATCTAAAACCCACTAATAATACACAATTAGTGAAAAACTGATTCAGATCTGTCATTTCAAAGGTGCAGGTGAAATTTAAACGAGGGAGTGGCTGCCCAAGTTGACACCAAATGAGCCAAAGCTGGCATAACGTGGGCTAGAGTGGACAAAATGTGCATGACTATTGACTAAGCAGTTTGACTAAGCTGTGAACAAAACAAAAAAAAAAACTGATTTAAAAAACACTGGTCTTTCAGAATGTGGTTGAATGGCTCACTGGTCATGTTGGGGCAAACACTCAGGTCACAAAGCACGGAAGCCTCATTCATAAGACGCCTCAGTCCAGGACTGAAGTGTTCTGAGCTCCTCGGTCCATTCAGAAGCCACCAAGGTGAAGAGGGGGGATGGAGTCAGCCTCTGATGCCCCTCTGTGCCGCCCAGCGGGGTAGAAACAGGACCAGGCTGGCTGACGTGAAGAAAATTAATCTGTGGAGCTGCTGCCCAGTTGTTATTTTACAGAAAAGAGCTATAAGAATTATTACAAGAAAGCATTACTGTCATCCATCTAGTATTTTATTTTATCAATTGAAATTATTGAAGTTTTATGATTTGGTTGACTACAATATTCTTTTAGTATTGTTTAAAGCTCATAACTACACACTACCTCCAAACATTCAAACTCATTTTGTAAAAAGGAAAAGTACCTATAATCTTAAGGGAATGGACATTTTTGTAAAGCCACAGTACAGGACTAGTTTGAAGGGTCAGTCTACTTTAATTCAGGGAACAAGTCTGTGGAATGGTTTGGAAAATGATGTTAAAATAGTAAAAACAATACCTATGTTCAAGAAAATGATTAAGACTAAATTTTTGAAAAGATACATATAAAATTAATTCATCTCAAATGTATTATATATATTGGAAAATTGGATTAGTTATTTGTTATGTTATATTATTCATAGATGATTGTTGTTTGAATTAATATTTTGAGTTACTTTTGTTTTAAAGAAGGGGCAGATATGATAAGATTTTTTTCTTCTACTACCTTTCATTTTATGTATCGTTTATTTTTATCATGTAGTTTTGTAAATTGTTTTTTTGTGTTTTAAATATGAAATGAATAAAATAAACCGATAGCAGTGGTGAGCGCCCGCTCGTGGGATTAAACATCAAACATCTTTTACAGACGGAATATTGACAATGACACAGCAACTTTGTACTGTAGTTGGTTAAAAAAAAGAAAGAAAAGTTGACCACAAACAAGATTACTAAAGTGAGTTAATAGTGTGAATGTTTATGAAGCATTCACACTGTTGCGATCCATTTTTCTTCCGTACATTTTTCGGCACAATTCTCATCCTGTAGTTTTCAAGCTGTTTCAACAAATATCAAAACGTTCAGCTCTTTCTGGACAATCCTGCTGTGACTTTTGGTATTGGCGCAACTTTAGCTTTTTGAAATATTTTGCCGTCTCTGCCATTTTTTTCCTCATAGAAAATTAATTGAGCTAATTTTACATCCTTCAAATCTTTACATCTGTTTACAACCTTTTACTGCTCCTTTCAGCTTCCTTGTGCACATTTAAACATTTGTTCAGCTCATTTCAGCTGTTTTGTGATCCTTTCAGATTCTAACCACATTTTTGTGCTTCTTCTAGCTTCTTTCTGCTGTTTTAATCTTGTTATGCTCCTTTGAGCTTATTTCTGCAAGTTTCAACTTTTTCTGCCATTTAGCTGTTTTTACGCTAATTTGAGCTTTTTCAGTAAATTCCACATTATTTTCACTCAGTTTAATTTTTGTCAGCCTAATTCAGTAAAAATGTGATCTCCACTTACTTCTGGCAATTTAAGCTTCTTTCTGCCTTTTTATCTACTTTTCAGCTGGTTTTTTGCTACTGTAATTTCAGTTTTTTTTACAGATTATTTAAAATGTTTTGTGCTCATTTTTGCTCATTTCAGCTTAATTGGGGAAAGATATTCTTTCAGCTTTCTTCTGCTAATTTAAAGGTGTTCTACAGATCCAGCTACCTTTTTAGAATTATTTTTTTTTTAATTCAGTCCTTTTCAGATTTTTCCCCCCCTCTCCTTTCCCCTTGCTCCCTTCGTCAGGGGTCACCACAGCTAACTAAGTTGCACGAAGACTTGGCAATTTTTTTAAATTATTTTTTTTATGCCGGATACCCTTCCTGATGCAACCACAGACCACTGAGCTACCACAGCCCTCTGTGTGGAGCAGAGTGCTTTTATCTAGGGCGCCCAGGGGAGCAGATGATGGGGGTTAAGGTTTTTGCTCAGGGTCCTTGAGTGGGACAGATGAGGGTGGAAGCAGGTGTGGGTGGTTCAGCTATCCCACCCACATTTTGATGTTCTCAGTACCGAGAGTTGAACCGGCAATCTTCTGAGCACAGGCCCACCTTTACCTCTGCGCCACAACTCCCACAGATAAGTTCGAGTTTTTCATGGTAATTTCTGTTAATTTCAGCCCAATTAACACGATTCTGCTAATTTCTGCTTTTTTCTGTAATTTCAGCTATTATTTAGCTGTTTTCTGCTAAGTTTAGCTTTTTCAGCCAATTCCACTTTTTTTTTTTCTGCTACCGTACTTTCAGCTCCTTCATTTCCTTCTGGTAGTTTAAGCTTCTTTCTGCATTTTCAGATACTTTTCAGCTATTGTTTGCCAATTTCAGTTTCTTTAAACCTAATTCAGCAAACGTGTTTTTCATTCCGTTTTCTTGTACCAACAGGCTTGTTCTTCTTTTTCAGCTACATTTCAGCATGTTTTTTTGTTTTGTTTTTTTTGTTATTATTGCCAATTTCAGCTGACTTCCAGGAAGTTCTTCAGCAATAAGCATTCACTGCATTTTCACAGGAAATACAATTTCTCTAGTTCATTATAGTGAAGACACGAGGGAGACGTCCAACACACGTTTATCGTCACGCACCGCTTCAAACCAGCAGAGTTCTGCTCCACGTCTCTTGGATCCACTTGAAGCTTACGTCTGAGCGGGACGTGGCAGCTTCATCTGTGATTTGTCAACGGCTACAGGAAGCTTAAAGACAGACTGGTCTGTGTGGCCATTTTGCAGAATTCTCTTCTGAATACGCCTGAAGACTTGTGCCTCTTTCTCCATACTTCATAATCTATGGTGGACGGCATGGATCAGCTACTAACTATTGATAACTAGTTGACAGAACATCACTTCAAAACTGACCGGACTATCCCTTTAAGACAAAATGAGACTACGATAGTCGTCTTTGACCTGTTCATACCACCGTCATTAGTCAGCATGTGTTGTTTGCACACTCTCACCTGCAGTGTCTGGTTTAGTGCCCTGAATGTGAATGCAAATCGTACTGTATTTTATTCAGTTATTCAGATCCTATATCTTGTGCTGAAGCATTTTCTTATTGGCTTTGTTAGCTATTTGAATTGTTCTATATTTCATGATTTTTATTATTTCTCTTTACATTTTGTCAAAGATGGGAACCAGTGTCGAAACCTTCCTTGGTGGTGTGGAACCAGGACAGCCCCTCCTCCTGTGTGTTGGAGAAAACAAGAGCAACATCCAAAGATACTACATCATCATTGATCACAAGACCATCCCCTGCAAGGCACAGAACTCTTGGGGTGCATCTTGTTCATTTCCATAGAGACACTGCTTGGACTAATACTGCGGACAATGTGGACACTCAGAATGAAGTTAGTGAGCCGTCTACTTCACAGGCGGCCAGTACAAACTTTCCTGTAAGTACTCCACCATCTACCAACAACAATAATATATTGAACGGGTGTGCCTCTGTTGTCGCACAGTTGCAAACATCTGGTGTTGCTGAGAGCATCGTTCAAGCAATGGTGGGTTCCATGGAGGAACTTGTTAATGACATTCATTGGGAAGTAAGAGAGGCAGTTCTCAGCTGTACTTGAGAAATTCAAACTTGGTTGTATTTACTTTATCTTGAGGAACCTCCCCCCAAAATGTAATTCCGTGTTGATGAATATACAAGTTGTGAGTCTTTTTCACTCACAAGACCTGAAAACTCATGGCTCTGATGACATCCTAAAGCCACTTGTTGATGATCTTAAAAGGTTTGAAACTCAAGGAATTGAGGTGCCTTTCTCAGACTCTCCATTGCTTGGTTCTGTTATACAAGTAACGGGTGACAACCTTGGTTGTGTTAGCCTGATGCATGCTCAATAATCCAGGTAGAAAAATCTAAAAAAGCTAAGTCTGGTCATCTGGACATTCAAAAAACAAAAAAAAGTAGACACATTTCGTCTTTCTTCCGAAAGACTTCCTCAGTCTGAGAAGCTGTATTCAGCTCAGTCTTATAAATATCACCCTCTCACAGTGGATCAACCAGTTGGCTGATGACAGTTGAAACCAGCTGCTCACATGATCAAGGAGGACCATCAGCCTAACGATGGATCGTTGGCACCCTGATGGTTGTTTGCTGTTCACAGAGGGCTGAGTGATACTAGCAATAACAGCATTGTAAGAGGGGGACAGTTGAACCCGGAGGCCTCCACCTCTGTTTAATGATGGACGGTTTCTTTTCACAAAGATGGCCTCCTTTACTCCTCTCTCAAACCATCGTTCCTCTCTATCAAGGATGTGAACATCTTCATCCCTGAAAGAGTGACCTCTGACCTGGAGATGAGTGTAGACTGCAGAGTCCTGACCTGATGATGTTGATCTTCTGTGCTGGGCCATCCTTTTGGCCAGTGGCTGTTTAGTTTCCCCGATATAAGACTGATCACAGCCCTCCTGACACTGAACAGCATACACAATATTACTCTCTCTGTGCCGGGGGACTGGATCTTTGGGATGAACCAGTCTTTACCGTAATGTATTTTGGGGTTTAAAAGCCACTGCGACGTTGTGTTTAGAACAGTGGCTTTTAAACCCCAAAATACATTACGGCAAAGACTGGTTCATCCCAAAGATCCAGTCCCCCAGCACAGAGAGAGTAATATTGTGTATGCTGTTCAGTGTCAGGAGGGCTGTGATCAGTCTTATATTGGGGAAACTAAACAGCCAATGGCCAAAAGGATGGACCAGCACAGAAGATCAACATCATCAGGTCAGGACTCTGCGGTCTACACTCATCTCCACGCCAGCAGTCACTCTTTCAGGGATGAAGATGTTCACATCCTTGATAGAGAGGAACGATGGTTTGAGAGAGGAGTAAAGGAGGCCATCTTTGTGAAAAGAAACCATCCATCATTAAACAGAGGTGGAGGCCTCCGGGTTCAACTGTCCCCCTCTTACAATGCTGTTATTGCTAGTATCACTCAGCCCCTTGTGAATAGCAAACAACCATCAGGGTGCTAACGATCCGTCGTTAGGTTGATGGTCCTCCTTGATCATTCGAGCAGCTGGTTTTGGCTGTCATCAGCCAACTGGTTGATCCACTGTGAGAGGGTGCTATTTATAAGACTGAGTTGAAACAGCATCTCAGACTGAAGAAGTCTTTCAGACGAAAGACGAAACGTCTATTTTATTTTGCTTTGTTTTGCTTTGTTTTTTGAATGTCCAGAGGACCAGACTTAGCTTTTTTAAAGATCAGATTGGTATGTTTGTTTGTACTGAACAGAAATTCCTATTTTCAGAAAAGTCACTAACATCTTTGTACATGATGACCAAGCTTTCATTTTGACTTGCAGAGTGGCTACACTTTTTTTGATTATCATTTTAATTTATACTGTATCAATGAGAGAGCAGATTCATTTTCCGTTTTTCCAGTTAAGGACTTGCTTTATGACAGACCCTATGACAAGCAGTTTTCTAATGAGATGTGTGAAAAACATATATTGTGCCACATTTTATTTGACTTTTGTTGTTGCAAACCCATGTTTTATATAGTGCTTGTTTAAAATAAAAGTAGATTCTAAAATTGCAACTTGTGTGGTTTTCATAACTTTAAGATTTTGGAAGTTTGGAAGTGAATTTGTGAATTATTAATGGCATTGACAACCAGTAGTATTTTAAAAATTCATTTAACACTTTCCATCGAGTTAATATATTTTGAACATTATTCAGTGTTAAATTAACACATAGATTGAGTTAAATTTCAACACTACAATGTAGTGTTAGGTAAATTCAACACTGACTTGTGTTAAATTTCAACTCCCTAGAGTGTTGTTTTAACACTACAACGTTTAACACTTTTAAAAGTGTTATTTTAACTCAATCTAGGGTGGACCTATATAGACACTTCGAAAGTGTTAAATTTAACTCTATAGGAGTTGAATTAACACTTCCGAATTTGCTGTGTAGCCAGTTTCCCTCAGCATTTCCCAGACATTCTTCTCAAAGAAAGGGAACAGCCGGCGGACATCTTCCCGACTGAAGCCCACCAGGAAGGGCAGATACGGACCAATAATCAACGACAACAACACTTTGAAGCCTCCGGTTGCCATACACATGTTCAGGTGGAGACCCTTAATACAGCTGGAAGAGAAGAATCACAGCTGTAAAAGCAAGTCTGTCCGCATGGGCAAGCTGATCAGCTGCATTTTGCAAGAATTTGCGTTGTCGAGGATTTTTTGGTAATCTGCACACAATGCAAGCTGTGTTTCACACAACGTCTGCTTTTAGACACAATCTGGCTTGTTGTGATAAGTCGACTTGTTTTGCGCTCACTCAGGTTTCATCTGTGCCATGTTAGTGGTGATGAGCGAGCCCCAGTCTCCTCCTTGCAGATAGAACTGGGAAAAGCCCAGGCGTTCCATGAGAGTCAGGAAAACTCGGGCGGCAGCCAAACTGTTGAATCCTTGGGAAAAAGCAGGAAGCGTGCTGGTGGTGAATATCAGCTATTCAAGCAGAGATTCATACAAACAGTTCATGTGTCTGTGCACGTCTGTTAATAATAGGGGTGCAGGAAAAAAATCATTATTTTTTTTTTTTTAAAGAATCTAGATTTTTGGTCCTGCCGATTCAGAATTGATTCTAAAAGCCCCAAAATCGATTTTTTTTTTAACATTAAAACCCAAAAGATAAAGAAAATAAAACCATATCTCATCGTATATGAAATTAGCCTGGCCCTCGCCTTCCTGCACAGCTCCGCTCAATTCTCATTTCCCTTCACTGCACAGTCTGGGACTTGTCCCATAGACAAGGATATCTCCGGTAGATTTTTGACCGGACCAATCAGAGAACAGAAGGCGGAGTTTTGAACGACGTCGACTGACGTCGTCATTCAAAATGGCTGCCGCCACGAAGGAATTTTCAATAAAACAAGGTAAAAAACTATTATTTCTCTGCTGATAAAAAATATATTTCTTAGCTGACGTTATATCAGAAGTGTTCCTGAGCAATCAGAGAGCAGAAGGCGGAGTTTTGAACGATGTCGACTGACGTCGTCATTCAAAATGGCTGCCGCCACGAAGGAATTTTCATCAAAACAAGGTAAAAAACTATTATTTCTCTGCTGATAAAAAATATATTTCTTAGCTGACGTTATATCAGAAGTGTTCCTGAGCTTAACAGTTCCTAAATCAATTCACGAAATGGTCAAATCTGCTGGATTTAAATAGTTTCGGTTTGACATTTTCCAAACAGCCTCGGGTGCGCTACGAAAATAAATGATAAAAAATCGAATTTTATCTCAAATGTTTTATCTAGGCCAACAGTCAGTAAATTAGAGCCATATAATTACACACTGGTGGCAGAAAAAATATCCACCGAGTGGTTTCTGAGCAATTTATCTGATAGCCTGGACCTCGCCAGGCTAAACTAACAAAACTCCACCTTCTGTTCTCTGATTGGTCCATTCAAAAATCTCCAGGAGAAATCGTTTTCAATGGGAGGAATGCCAGACCCTAGTCCAAAGCGAAGTGAAGGACAAGGGTCTGGTGTCAACCAGGCTAATATGAAATAATACATAAAATGAAAGGTGGCAGAAAGAATAAGAAATCTTATTTTATCTGCCCCCTTTTTTTCAAAAACAAAACCAGTTCAAACAATCAATTCAAACAATAATCTTCTATAAGTAAGAGCAAAAAGCTAACCTAATACAGTACTGGTTATTTAAGTTACAGAATTTAATGCATTCGTGTATCATTTGTTCCTATTTTAGGTATAAATATCAAACGATGCAAAACATTTGATACAATAAGGAACCTAAAATTATTGTTTTAAATAAATGTTCTATTTGTTTACATTGTTGTTTAATGTTTTCAGTTTAAAATTATTGTTTTAAATAAATTTTCCATTTGTTTACATCGTTGTTTATTCTTCTCAGCTTGTCAGTTGCAAAACTGAAACTAAATTCATGACCATTTTAATAGAAAAATCGTTTCTGAATCAAAAATCGTTTCTGAATCGAAAAATCGATTTTCAATCGAATCGTGACACCAAAAATCGGAATCAAATAGATTCTCCAGACATAGAGATTCGCACCTCTAGTTAATAATATACATGTATCTCATAAACTACTACACAAATTTTAAAACTTGCAGAAGGTAATCACTGGGTGTACCTCGACAACTGACAGCCAAATGCTCATAGAAAACACAAACACGAGTCTAATTCTGTCATTTTTACAACGTTGAGCCCAAATTTATACGAGTTCCACAGCACATACTTCAAATGCATCATCTCATGAGTTACATAACGTTACTGCGTTTGTCCAAAATGCATTCGACTCCATTTTTCAGCTCAAGATGACCTTGATCTGTAACTGTAGCATAAAAGGTGGCGGGCGACGTGCATTCCTACAGGGACTTCAACCTACCCTGTTTATGTGGAGCTTCTGAGAAACCATAGCCCGGGATGGAGGGGATTATGACCTCAAATGCAACACCACTGCGGTTCCGAGTGAGAAGTGGCAGAATCTTGTAGAACTCGTAGAAGGAGCCAGGCCAGCCGTGAACGAGCATGAGAGGCACGATCTTCTGATCCGCTCGGCGCGGCGGACGTACGTGAATGAAGTGCACATCCAGCCCTGCACCATAAGAAAATCATACGCAGTACGTTTGCGCTTGTGAACACATACGGTGTAAGGATTGTGACGATGCGTGTACCTTCGATTTTGGTTTTGAAGTGTGGATACTGGTTTAGCACCTCCACCTGCTTCTTCCAGTCAAACTCATCCCTCCAGTATGAAACCACTTTCTTAAGGTAAGTGGAGTTGAAGCCATAGTTGAAGCCGCTTTGTTCCAACGGGTCGGTGTAGCGGGTTCTGTCGATGCGCTCATGCAGGTCCTGGTGGATTATATTAAAAAGGTGCTCACTGCAAAAGCATGAGATCGTTTTTCAGACAACATGCAATTCTGAAATGCACGTACACATTCAATGTAAACAAAGCACGCAGCCGAATCTGATGAAAAATATTGTGCAAATTAAATTTATTACTTTGATTTTTTTCTGTCTGGTCTTTATGACTTTACTATGAGGGTCACAAAAGTGTAAATTGGAGCTTAATCAATTTATTAAAAGCTTGGTTTGATCATTAAGGTTGTAAAGTGTTCATTTATAAAAAGAACCGTCCTTGTATTTGAAACTAAAAAGACATGTTTTTTGTTACGATGATCAGAAACAAATGCTGGTCCCTATTTAGAAGATGGTTCAAATCTGTTTAAAGATGATAAATGAAACAGGTCAGTGATTTTTATCTAATCAAAATTAAATAGGTGGGGTTTTTTTGCAGGCAAAAATGTTGAACAAAGAAAATTACTTCAGTTATTTGAAGCTACTAAGAAGTACAATGTGAAATCTGCATGTTGTCCATTAAACTGGACAACTTTGTATTTAAAGTGATGGCAAGTTTATACCACAAACTGGAGACTTTGCATTTTCTATAAACTGTAGGTGATGCTGAATGACTTTGCTGAAGTTTGCAGACGAAGCTGAAACTATGTTGTTAAAACTAAAAACAGAAAACTAGCTAAAATCTAAAAATCAATAAACATAAACGTTATGAGCAAAACACCAGCTTCAAATCAAAAGTAGTAAATGGCTCGCTAAGAGGTCCCTCCATCCATTATCTTTCGCTTGTTCCGAAGTCAGGTCGCGGGAGCAGCAGCTTGAGCAGGAGGTCCAGACATCTCTTTCCACAGCCAGCTCTCCCAGCTCCTCTGGGAGGACCACAAGGTGTTCCCAGACCAACCGAGAGACTTAGCCTAGGTCTTCCCCGGGGTCTCGTCCCAGTCGGACATGTTTGAAGCACCTCCCTAGGGAGATGTTCAGGGAGCATCCTTAGCAGATGCTGAACCACCTCGACTGGCTCCTTTCAATGTGGAAGAGCAGCGGTTCTACTCTGAGTCTCCTGATAACTGAATTTCTCATCCCGTCTCTAAGGGAGAGTCCAGCTACCCTGCAGAGGAAACTCATTTCAACCACGATCTCGTTCTTTCAGTTACTACCCAGAGCTCGTGACAATAGGTGAGGGTAGGAATGTAGAATCAGAATGTCAGTTTGCACCGAGATACAACGAGAACATGTACGTACAGCCGTCCGAAAGATGGATGGAGCGCACAAAGCTATTTCTAATTAGCACGGCCCTCTTATTTTTATTCAGAATATTTTTGCTTAGATGAGAAAAGGTAACATAAGGTGTCCACAGTTGGAGGCATCAAAAAAACCTACCACAGCATAGCAACATAAATAGACACAATACAGTACATGAGGCCGGTGAAGGCATTGAATTTTAAGGGAAGGTCGTAGTCCAGACCCCCCTCCACCCTCAGCCATTGTCCAGATAAGAGGTGTTTGTTTTCATCAGCTCAGTTGAGGTTCTGTCAATGTCCACGGCCTTGGGGAAGGGAGGGGTGAGGAAACAGACAGAACGTTGTTGTTTTTCCTAAACATGCCAGGAGGTATTGAGATAAGTCCGCCATCAAGGCTACTACAGTTTGGGTCAGGCAAAACTCGTAAATTGCCATTTCTGCATTTTAAAGTCTCGCTGGTACCGTATTTTCCGACCGATAAGTCGCACCGCCTATAAGTCGCATTGTCCAATTATGTCCAATAAATTGGAAAAATCCATAAACATGTCACTTTGCCCTATAAGTCGCATCTATTATGCGTCACCGCTCTGACGCGTCGCGTATGATACGCGTCACCGCTGACAACCCGAAATGTGGGCCGGTGGTTTGCCCTGCTGCAAATGGCTGCCACAGTTGTGTGCACAGAAGGACTTTAACAAGAGGAACACGGTAAAAACAATTATTTGTTTGCTGAAAATTATAGCAAAGATGTGTCTTAGCTGAACTTTTCCTTAATAAATGCACGTAATTGTCAAACCAGCTGGATTTAAAAAGTAGTTTCGCTACGTGCACCCGCACGGAGAAAAACACAAGCTAACAGCCAACACATCTACGGTTCTAAAACATCGAATTTTAGATCAAACATCTCCTATGGCTAGTAGTTTGTAAATGTCCATCCAGTGATTTCTTTCTGTAAGTTTCATTAAAATCTGTTGTGTGGTTCATGAGCTATTTTGCTAATAAACACTGAGCTAACAGTAGTTCATAGCTCCAGAAAGCAGGAGGCCGGGCTGCGGCAGAGTGAAGGCCGCAGTATAGCTCTGCGTTCGCCCGAACGCCGCTCGACGCGCGCGTGCTGTGCGCAGGCAGTTCACAGTATAGCTCAGCGTGAGGCTCCAGCGTTTTCGCTCCAAATACTTGACGTCATTTGAGCAACAGCAGGGCAGAGCGTTTACCTAAGGGACAAACTGAGGTCGCTGATTGGTCATTTGCTGACACGCCTACTGAATTGATTGACAGGTCGGTGGGGGAAAAAAAGGCACGAGCCGGCAGATGGCTCAGGCTGCAGCCGCTACGGTGTTCTGTGTTTATATGTTAAAAAAAAGTTCTAAAAAATAAAATAAAAACAGAGAGTGCTGGTCCAGCACACCAGAACACCAGGAAATCTGCAGAACCTCGCACAGCCACGTTGGACATGTTTAATTCGCTCGTGACAAATTCATTCATTTCCTCATCATTTCAGTCATGGAGTCAACGGAGGAGGAAGCGATCACTTGACTTTTGGCAAAAAAACAAAAAGAAAAGTCCAGATCAGGGATGAAGAAGGGGAATTTAATACATTTGTGTCACATACAAAACAGTCCGACGCCGGGCAGTTTATTGTGAGACAACGCGCTTGCGCTCACGGTCGTAAAATTCGAGCTTGGCGCGTTCGCGCCCGCGTTTAAAGGCTTGTGCCGCTGCGTTCGAACGGCGTCGAGCGGCGTTAGGCCGAACGCAGAGCTATACTGGGGCCTTGAGTCCGACCAGAGGAGGCTGCCGTCGGACACGAGGTGGGAACGGTCAGTGGACCCTAGCGGCTGAAAGTGGTACTGCACCATTTTTGCCAAAATGAAAAACTGTCTATCTCAGCCAAAAATTGGTCAAAAAATATGGGGAAAAAAAATCCATAAATATGTCGCTTTGCCCTATAAGTCGCAGGGCATGCAAATTAGGAAAACAGGTGCGACTTATACACCGGAAATACGGTACATTTCTTTGATGGTAACTCCAAACAGCCAAATTGATTCCTTACGCCAAAAGTCGAACTCACAGCTTTCTCCAAGATTATTCCCACCGTTCATATGTGCTGCCAGAAAGTTCAGTCCTGATAACAGCCTGCTCCGGCTCTCTGACGCAGCTCCACATAATTCAGTCTGAGTGCTGCCAAGCTTCGACACATCCACACAAATTTGTAGACAATCCTGATTTCACCAACCCAAACAGCAGAATCCAGTTGTCGTCATGAATCCAATTTGTTTCCGTCGAGGTCAGAGGGTCCTCCTCACCCCGACTTCCTGTCAGGAGAAGTTGATCAATTATGTTGAGAGACCAGCTGATCTAAATATTTCGAATTAGGAAGGTATGCAGAAAAAAAAGAGGCTCATTAAAGGGTTCACAAGACGAAAGAGAGCAACGCAGAGAAGTGGGGGGACGGAGCAGAAGAAGGCAAGTCTGTCTTCACCAGAGCACAGAAAGAAAGAAAAAATCTGAGATAAACTGGTAGAGCTGCTGCCTCTCAGCGAGCAGGTCCCTGGTTCAAATCCTGGTCCAGGGGCCTTTCTGGGTGGAGTTTACATGTTCTCTCTGTGCATGCGTGGGTTTTCTCGGGTACTCTGGTTTCCTCCCACGGACCAAAACCATGCATGTTAGTGTTAGGCTGATTAGTAACTCTAAATTGTCCCTAGGTGTGAGTGAGAGCGTGAATGGTTGTTTGTCTCTGCGTGTCCCTGTGATGGACTTGCGACCCATCCAGGGTGTACCCCGCTCCTCGTACAGTGATTGCTGGACATGGGCACCAGTGACTCACCCCCGTGACCCAAAATGGAAGAAGCGGGGAAAAGATAATGGATGGATGGATTCTGAGATACTTGAACTCCTCCACTTGAGATAGAACCTTGCTCTCGACCCGAAGAGAGCAATCCACCCCTTTTTCAACTAAATAAATAAAAATAAAATAAAAGTAGCAAAACAGTCGCTACAAGATAAAAATAGCAAAAGGGATGCTAAGAAATAAAAGTAGCAAATGGTTACGGTAAGTTAAAAGCTATTTTTTGCTAATTTCACTCTGGGATCAGACTAACTCACTTACATCTAATATTTAAAAGATAAATGTAGCTACCGGTAATTGCTTTGTAAAAGCTAAAGTTGCTAAACTTGCTACAATTCATCAACAAAAGGCTAGCTAAGAGCTAAATGTATAGCAAGTTATATTTAAAGTAGCAAAAGACTAGCTGAATTAAGCAAAACATTGGCTAAAAGTAGCAAAACAGTTTTACTTTTAACTCCCAAGATGTTTGCTAAATATTCATTTGTTGCATTTTATGTAATTTTTAGTAGAAATGATTCTTAGAACTTCTAGACCAGGGGTCTGCAACCTTTACGATCAAAAGAGCCATTTTATGCCTTTGTTCACTAAACTAAG
Source organism: Garcialebias charrua (assembly GCA_038048925.1). NCBI lineage: Eukaryota > Metazoa > Chordata > Actinopteri > Cyprinodontiformes > Rivulidae > Garcialebias > Garcialebias charrua. The sequence continues at coordinate 16,014 of JBBPBX010034508.1, forward strand.
TGTTCAGAGCCGCAACAACATGCTGCAACTGTGGTTATCAACTGGTGGCCCATGGGCCACTTTAGGTTTGTTGGAAGGAGCTTTTGTGGCCGCTAGGGGTGACATTATAAATATAAAACAACTAATAATTTATATTTTTACAATTTAAGACAAATGAAAAGACCAGATTCTTTTAAAGAGAGGGTTTTTTAAATTAATAAAAGCAATGAACTATGCAGACCAAGGTAATATTTTTAGTTGTGGAAAAATATATTAAGTATAGAAATGTGCACGGTGGCACAACTGGTAGAGCTGCTGCCTCTCAGCGAGCAGGTCCCCGGTTCAAATCCCGGTCCGGGGGCCTTTCTGGGTGGAGTTTGCATGTTCTCTCCGTGCATGCGTGGGATTTCTCGGGTACTCTGGTTTCCTCCCACAGTCCAAAAACATGCATGTTAGGCTGACTGGTGATTCTAAAGCCCCCGGTAGACCTGCGCGTACTGCCTGTACGCCTCTGTACGACGTACGTACGCTGAGGCAAAAGCGTACCCCCGCGTAGCCCCTCAGGGCACGAACGTGCAAAGCTCTTTTTTTACGACTGCGCATGCTTGCGCGGTGTCTGACCATAAACTTCCCCGGCGCCGGACTGTTTTGTATGTTACACAAATGAATTAAATTCCCCTTCTTCATCGCTGATCAGGACTTTCGTTTTGTTTTTTTGCCAAAAGTCAAGTAAAAGCTTAATCCTCCGTTCACTCCATGACTGAAATGAATGAATTCATGTCCTACCTGGCAGCGCTTGGGTTTAAATATTTCCTGGTGGGCTGTGGGCTGCAGGAAAAGCGCTCCCTGTTTTTATTTTTATTGAAGTTTTTATTAACATATAAAGTTAGAAAGGCCGCAGCAGCAGCAGCCTAGCGAACCGCTGCTCGTCTGGAGCAGAGCCAGCGGCTTGTCCCACTCGCTGTCAATCATTTCAGTAGGCGTGTCAGCAAGTGACCAATCAGCGACCTAAGTTTGTCCTGCTTCGCGCGCAGCTGATCAAATTACAACAAGGATTTGGAGCGAAAACACGAGCATTTAACATGAGAACGAAAGCAGAGCTGTGCCAGCGAACGTGTGCGCACAGAATGCGTGTGTAGAGTGGCGTAAAGCCAGGACGCTGAGGTCTACGGGAGCCTTAAATTGACCTTGGGTGTGAATGAGACAGGTCCCTCTTGTAAATGAGTCCCGGTGCCTCAACGAGGATAGCCTGTATAAACAAAGGTTGAATGAATGAATGAATAAAGGACGGGACGGCCCCCAGAAACCATCTTGGCTCCAGCAAACTGGTTGGTCCACTTAAGTTGTTTACAGCTTGGTAGGGGAAGATCAGTGTACTGGAACTCTGACTGAGGAAGCCCTCTGGACTGAGGGTGAAACGTTTCGACGAAAAGAAACTGTCCAGATGACCAGATTGAGACTTATCAGATTTGATACCTGGATTATTGAGTATGAACTTTCTTGTTAATAAAGCATAAAGTTAAAGTGGGTATGCTTTACGCCTTGTACTTGTTCCATTATTCAAATATTTGCAAAATAAATGACAGGAAAATGGCTTAAACTACCGGTAATCCTTTTTTGTTGTTTGTATAACAACAAATAAAATTCTGTTTTATGTTAGTTTTGGTCAAAGCTTGAAAGCGCCGCTGCGGAGGAACCAAAGAGCCGCATGTGGCTCTAGAGCCGCAAGTTGGAGACCCCTGTTCAAAACAAAAAAGAATCCCCTCCCTTTGCTCCACCTTGACCTGTCTTTTTTTAGCTTCTAAAGGAGTCTGCAACCCACAGACAGCTCAACTACCTTAATCTCTTCATCTGAGGTTTCCACTGTGAAGGGGTGGATCTTCTTATCCTCTGACAGAGTCTTCTCTCCGGCTCCCCACCAACCTTCACCAAGAGGGATGGTTTTCACCCTGGGCCTTCTCTGCAGGGCATACAGTAGGAGTCCACCTGCTGCCAGGGCCACAGCAGAGCCAACCACAAGCTGCTGCTGCTGGGCAACATCCAGGCCGAAGAAAGAGTCCCTGCAAAGTGGGGATTCAAATGAGACAAAGTCTAACTTTATATATAATAATAACAATAAAACCCCTCTCACATTTATGCCCAAAGTCTTCTGAATTAAGAACTTCTTACTTTAAAAGGTTCAGCCTCTGCATGGTGCAGCTCAACACGTGAACACTCGCAGGTAACTAATACCAAAGGTCGAGAAAAGTGGTTAATTATATGTAGGACAGTCAGGAAGTACCTGATCCCTCAGTGTGTCTCAACGTACCTTGTTGTCACGTTTTAAGTGTCCAGAAAGCGGCGTCTTAACTTCCACGCAAAGTTAAACAGCCGATTTGAAGATTATCCTTTTCTTAAGAAGGGAGGGCTGCGGCCGGGAAAGGGGTGGGAATAAATAAATAAATAAAGACGGGTTTGTGTGTTGAAGAGGTCGCTGGTTGGCTAGGGGATGTGTCAATCTTACGTTGAGCTCCAAGTATTCCCGCCTTTTGTCGTTGCTATGACAGCGGCCCACTTGACCGGAAATGCGTCACCTCCAGTAGTTTTTGTTGAATATATTTTAAAAAACATTCATTCTTACATTCATGCTGTTGATTTTTGTTTTTGTAGTTCACATTAAAATGAATTCCTAATAAATAAATAAAAATAATGAAAAAAAAAAATATATATATATAAAAAAAAAGTCATAAATATCTGGAACCCTAAGCATTTCCACGAGCGTTTAGCTGCACACCAGAGAAAAATTAATCTCCAGCCCGTGTGATTAAAAAAATAAATTAAAAATAAGCACGAGATCTCAAGTAATAAAACTGAAAACTTGCAGTTTTCTTCATCAGATGGAAATTGTAGTTTTATATTTTGGTATCCGCTATTATTATTTTATAATAAAACTACGACATTCATGTGGAGGGAGAAAGGCGCTTTAAGTTATATAATGGATTTCACTTTCGAACACAAAACGTTATTTCTGGTAGTTGGAGTTTGGGTATTATTATTAATTAGTTGAAATATTGGATCAAAAATTCTGAATCACTTTGTTATTGTGTCCCCAATTATGTATTTAACAAAAGAGGTGGTCTAAAACTACTACTTCTAGCTGATTTCAATATACACACTTAACTCACCACAGTCCACTATGGAATAACAGATTTGTACTATAGCCTATTGCAATAAATTATTACTTTACAAAGACTGGATGGAGAAAAACATTTGGTCTGTTGTACACTTAATGGATGCTAATGTTAAACTATGAACAATCCTGTGCAAAGTGTAAATTCTATCCCCCCCATAGTTGAATTTACCAGAAAGCATTACCAAAACAATTTATTAATCAGAGTCTAAATATAATAGCATATCATCCTATAACACCACAATTACCTGCTCTATCTATTAACGGAATAGCATTTACTGACAAAAAAAACTTAACAATTAGAAGCGGTCTAAATGAAACTTTATTCCATGGGAAAATAAATAAAAATAACATACTTTGCAAATTTGACAATTAAAAAAAATACATATTGAAATGTTAAGAACTCTATACATTTAAAACTTCCCATACAACCAACCATAAAGGCTAAAGAAACACACTTTAAAATTTAAATGCAGTTTACCCCTCCAAAGAGCTACTAAGAAATCGTTTTAATATTGATAAATGCTCAATCTGTGAAAAGGATATAGAAACAATAGGCCATATATTCTATGAATGCAACAAAACCAAATATTTTGGAATCACTTAGAAAGATGGATCACATTGAAAATTACACTTCCTGAATCTATTTTGTACGGTAACATTTGGAGCATTATTGAAAAATAAAATAAAATGGAATTTGGTTGTGATCTTATTTGTCTGGCAAAGTTCTTTATTCATAAGAGTGCTAAAATCATTCCCAGTTTTTAACATTTTTAAATCTGAATTCAATTTATATTTGAAATCTCTGAAATGTATTGAAACGCATAAAGACCTGTATGCACTGCATAAAGTTGACTTTGATGTTCTTATTTTATCTTTTTCTCTTTGTTTTGTTTTCATATCAAAGTTACACTATTGTTATTTTTTTAAGAAAACGTTATTTAGTACAAATATGTAACTCTAAAAAGGGCATAGAAGTTACACTACACTGTACACCACATTGTTTGTACTGTACTTGTTTTTGCTAAATAAAGTTTACTTTAAAAATAAGACGGCAATAAACAAACAAAAAAAGTTGTATTTTCAACTGTTATTGTTTATGTGTATTGTATGCCTTGTTTGTGTTCTTTTGTTTTTGAATAAATAAAACAATTTTTTTTTAAGTTTAGGCATTTCCGGTGTTACACCACGCCCACAAGTGCCCGCCCCCTTCTGTTTTTTTT
>JBBPBX010034508.1:20403-32594 GCA_038048925.1 Garcialebias charrua
CTTCTGTTTATGACTTCCGGTTTGCTGCTGTTACGTAACGGAGGGAGGCGAAGCAGCTGACGGTGTTTTCTCTTCTTCAACATTCGCAGTTTGTTTCCTCGAGAGAACGAAGATGTGGAAGATTGTTTTCCTTTTTGTTGCGCCCCTGGTCGTTGCTGGGTTAGGCGGCATGACTGGCGGCAAACAAGACATAGATGTTAACGATGAAGGGGTTCAGAATGCTCTCAACTTCGCAGTGGCTGAGCACAACAAAGCCTCCAACGACCTTTTCTACGTTAAGACAATGAAGGTGCTCGAGGCTCAGTCTCAGGTCAGTAACGTTTGAACTTTTAATTTTTTATTTGTTTGTTGTATTCCTAAATAAAAAGGATGCCTGAACAATAAATCAGAACATGACTAGGTGGTGGATCTGGTCTTGATTAGACTTATCAAAGTTGATTATGACACTAAATGATTATAATTATGTTGTCCCGGTAATGATTATATTGACAAGGCAAAGTTTAATTGCATAAGTCATGTTAAAATCTACTGGACTGAGCAGTCTTTAATTTTACAGTTGCTTATTTATTTATTTGGCATGCCAAGCTCCACCTAGTAATTATTACATGAAGGGAACCGAAAGGAAGATTTTTTTCGTTTAGTTGTTTCCTCACGTATGTGTCCATTATAAGTTTGAAACGGGCTTCATGTGTTGAAATGACCTGTATCTCCATGTCCCCCTTCTCTTTACAGGTAGTTGCGGGTGTGAAATACTACATAAAGGTGAAAATGGCAAAGACCACCTGCAGGAAGGGCAGCTCACGTAAAGGTTGTCCCGTCCACACTGACCCAGCGATGGCCAAGGTAATTACTTTATTAAATTAAAGGCTGAAAGAATGCGTATCGTCCGCTGTCTTCCGTGCAAGAGTGTTAAACTAAGATCATTCTTTTGCTTCATGAGATTTGCAGTTTTGTTCAAATCTTGACATGAACAATTTGCACGGTCTCACTAAGATTTCACAGAGCCTGTTAGTGTCAGAGTATATTAGGGATTACTCTCAGCTACTACCATACCTAGGTTTAGCTCAACATCTGTAAAATTGACAGTGTCGTAGCCATTTTTGTGTCTGCCACGGTGACCCGATTGGATCAGGTTTGTTACAACACTAACACGAGCGGTAATGAAAGAAAATGCAGATTTATACGTTCTCTTTATCACAAGGTGTAAAACGGATTGTACTAAGCTTAGTCCATCTTTAGAATAGAAAACATGTTTGTACAATATTTTAATATGATTTATATATATATATATTAGGGCTGAACAATTAATTGCATTTGCAATAATATCGCAATATGATAAAATGAGATTTTCTAATCGCGAAGGCTGCAATTTGACTGGTCACGTGACACAAATCTTTATCAACACTTTAAAAAAAAACACCACAAAGACATTTACGATGGTTGCATGGCTAGAATGACAATAACCAGTGCTTCAACTTCAAGTAAGCAAAGTATCAGCCGACAGGGATCACTGACCGAACTGTTTGAACTTCAAACAGTCCTTTTTTTAATATCTAATTTTTTATATTTATTTATTAACTGTCATGTGAAGTTCAGACAGTAGTTAGGAAGTTCACTTAACATGTTTACTATTATGTTTATGAAACAAGAAAAAATAGAAATGGTGAAAAGAAAAGGCATAGATTTGTTTGCTTTATTGTAATCTCTGCTTTAAATAAATCTGACATTGTTTATTATAAAACAGATTGATTTATTGCTTCTGTTTGTTGAAAAATACTTGAAAATATTTAAAAAATAATTGCGTTTTAAATCGCAATCGCAATTTATAGAAAAAAAATTGCAATTAGATTATTTTCCAAAATCGTTCAGCCCTAATATATATATACTCTAAACTTTGTGTTTCAGAGTTACACCTGCGACTTTGAGGTGTGGAGCCGCCCGTGGCTACAAGATATCCAGGTGGTGAAAAGCAGCTGCTTGTAAAAGAACTACGTGGGACCGGCATTGTTTGCAGAATAACCGTCACTCCGAGTGAAATGTACTTTTCTTTTCATTAACCTCTAACGTATTAACATCCCTAAATTTTACCTTCATTACGTCACTTTATGCTAAATATGTTTCAAACTTTACTATAGAAGTACCGTACACAGTTTTTAATAGTTCCGAACAAAAATAACAAGTGACTTGGTTGTCAAATAACACATCAGCCTAGTTTTAAAGCACTGTAGTTTTAACTTTTTGAGTGATCATGTGATTAATATGTTTACGTTTTCCATTTGCTTTCCCAACGTCTTTATTCTTGTGATTTGATTGAATTACTGTCTGTCTTAAATTTATCAGAGATGCAATATATTATGATGGTAAAACATTGTCATTAATTATTACCTGACACCTAATTTATCTTTATTTTCCAATTTTAAGTTCAATAATAACTAAGTCATTATTTGTGTTTTTTGTTCCATCATTGAATTGTTTAAGTTTAATATACTGTAGGGTTGTATGCAAAATATAGGTTGTAACTTTTAGCAAACTGTACGCTCATCACTATTAATAAAAACATTAAGTACCTACGTGTTTTTTTTTTTACACTTAATGAATAGATTAGGGCTGAACAATTAATTGCATTTGCAATAATATCGCAATATGATCAAATGAAAAATAAAATGAGATTTTCTAATTGGAAAGGCTGCAGTTTGACTGGTAACAACACCAACTTTGGTTTTAAATAAGTAATAATAAAGTAAGTATTTGTAAAGTTATTATAAAAGTATAACAGTTTGGAATATATAAGACTTTCTTTTAGTAAACGCTGATATGAAATGGGCTACAGTAAGTTATAAGCAACCTTGATTTCCTGCTTTGTCCAAAGGTTGACCCAGACAGTTGAGCATGTTTAAACTGCCAGACAGAAAAGCTGAGGATAATGGGGATTATAGCTTCACATGCAACTCCCTTGTTTGGTTCTGTTTGGAAACTGGCAGGACCCGGTAGAAAAAGCCAGGCCTTGCATAACCTTCTGTTCCCATGCACGTGGTGGGTGCACATCCAGTCCTGCTACAAAAGGGACACATTTAAATAGGCTGTTAAAGCAGTGTTTATTTGTACCATGTTTAGGTTTTAAATCACATTTCCACCATTTCTGTGTGAAACATTCCTCCAAAATAAAACCACTTTCATAAGTGAAGTCTTGTCTATTTAGGAATGACAAATAACTTGCCACGTTTGCATTTTGCTTTTGGAAAAGGTTCACCTATGTGCTTTAGGCTTGCACAAATCAAATAAGAGCGAAGTGTCAAAGTCTGACTCATCATGGCATGACTCTGACATGCTCTCTGTCCAAACACACCAAATAAGGACAGTTACAAAGCAAAAACTGCTTCCACCCTTTCACTATGACAAGTCATTGTATAGTAAATAAATACTGACGGGTTGGGACGACGTATCTCCGGGTGCAGAGTCAAAGCCAAATGTTGACATTCTATTCAAATAGTGGCCACAGGTAAGTGCGTGTGACGCACACCAGACCCTTAAAACTCAACACCTTCCACTGTGAGGTCGTCCTTCTAAAGTCAGTGATCTTTGTGTTGCTGACGTAAAAGACCAGTTTAGTTTATTCATGTAGCGCCAAATCACAACACAGTTGTCTCAGGGTACTTTACAGGAACATTCATATACATAAAAAAAAGCCAATTAGTAAAGTTCTCAATCTAAGGGTAGAGAAACAGTTGTTATCATATAACAAGATTAGGTTTATATATATTTTTAAATAAAAGCGAAAGAGTTGGCAGTGAAGGGCAAAGCAGCGACATCAGGGGCCTTGGTGTCTCCTGCCAAGCAGAAAGGGGAACTCAGCCAAGACCGGACAAACTGAATACAAACAGAACCAGCTCATTAAAACCAGAAACTAGAGCAGAATGTTTATTTCTATCCAAAACAAAAAGATGTCAATTTGTATCAATAGTGAAGCAGATTTATGGAAGCTGCTGAAGGCGTTCAAAAATGCTTTAAAATTAGCAGTTGCTCAGCACAACCAGGGATCAAACAACCTCTACCTGGATGAAGTGGCAGAGGTGATCAGGGCTCAATCACTGTTCAATATTTTTTTATATTAATCTGTAGCTCAAAGTGGGGGGGGTTATGGTTTCCCCAGCACCAACTTTCTTGCAGCTCCTGAGAGGCAGGGTGCCAATTACCCTCAACTGTCTGTCTCCAGTCTGCTGATGAGTGCTCACTGTCCGGTTGTGTTCACAGAAGACAATGAAGATCAACTCAGAGTTGATAAAATGCTTTGTACACAAAGTTAAATTCAAAGTCAATCACACCACAACAATGCCATTGGGGGAAAGGAAATTACCCAAGGAAAAAGGGGGAGTGGCACTGAAGGTTTTATGCAGTCTGACGAGGAGGAAGTGATTCCAGGTGTGCAGCATGGTGTGACAGCAGGCCTGTAAACAAGCAAAGGACGAGAAAGGTTGTCTTCTAGTAAAAGAACCCATAGAAATCAGTGGACGTAACACCCTCCCTTATAAGAATTATCCTTCACCAAAAAATCTCCAGTATTCCACAACATACTGTAATGTATAAAATTAGTGCTTCAGTAAAACATTGTGACCAGCAGGTGGAGGTCTTGTCTTTCATTAAAACATTTCTTTTGAAACCAAGGATTCAAGTCCACAACTCGGTCCCTGTAAAACTGTTCTTTCCTTAAAAACAAGGATTCTTTCCTTAAAAACAATGGATTCAAGTCCACATCGGTCCTTGAAAAGAAAGGAAGACTTAGAAAAATAAGGAAAAACACTTTAAAGGTGCAGTCTGCAGTTTCTGTAGTGCAGTCTGTAAGTTTTCTAAAAATATATTTTTAACATATTTCTTCACTACTATCTCCTGACAGACTGATGTTAGACAAAGTAATCTTTGAAAAAAACTATAGTCCCCTTGCTTCTCCAGGTGTTACTAAAGCATTTCTAAAAAGCCACAGTGACCCGCCGTTAAAGCTGCAGTATGTAGCTTTTTTTATGAACATATTTCTTCACTCTGTCACTACCTCCTGACAGACTGATGTTAGCCAGGTAATCTCTGAAAATTTTTAAAAAAAATATTGTCCCCTTGCTTCTCCAGGTGGTAAATAAGCATTTCTAAAAAGAAAAGGTGACCCGCCATTTTCCAGCCAATAAAAACAGAGTTTGTAACCAGCCAATAAAAACAGAGCTTGAATTTGAAATTCAACAGACCACAAGGGGGCAGAGCCACATATGGCTCTGAGGGGGAGGGATCAGAATGCTTTGCCTGTTGAAAATATTTCTAACTGCTGCAGTTCTACAGAAACTGCATACTGAACCTTTAACCAGGCAATAAAAACAGAGTTTGTAACAAGCCAATAAAAACAGAGCTTGAATTTGAATCAGCCAATAAAAACAGAGCTTGAATTTGAATTTCAGCAGAGCCTCCCCCTCAGAGCCATATATGGCTCTGAGGGGGAGGGATCAGAATGCTTTGCCTGTTGAAAATTTTTCTAAGTTCTGCACTCTACAGAAAGTTACACATAGCACCTTTAACCAGCCAATAAAAACAGAGCTTGAATTTGAATTTCAGCAGAGCAAGGGGGACAGCCGACTGGAGCAGCAGTGAGAGAAACAAAGACACACGCACCCCATAGCGGCCTCCCCAGCTATAAAGGCGTCTGCCCCACCCATTAATCAACGGTACGCATCTAGCTGCACATCTAGTTGCAGCTGCACATCTAGCTGCACCTGATGCGCAGAGTGGAAGGGAGGGGGAAGTTTTGTAACCGAAGAATAGGAGTTACTCGGGTTCAGATGGCAGTTTACCATCAGCCAGTTATGTTTATTGCAAGATTACTGGACTGAAACACATCCAACTTTGTCTCAACTCGGTCATACAGTTTTCTAAAATAAATAAATAAATAAACCAACAACAACAATAAATAAATAAATAAAACCTTCACTCCAAACATGAGTGAAACATATTCATTGTGCTCGTTTCATTTAAACACACTTCTGAACTGTGTGGGACAAATTATATTTGTCTCAGTAGCAAGTCCTCTCTTGATAAAAAATAAAATTATTAGAAGCTGGCCAGCAAAACAAAACAAAAATAATTGTTCATATAGAGCTCTATATTTGAGTGTGTGTGTCTGATGCGTACGAACAGACAGATGAAAGAGGTTGTCCTGGCTGGGATGGTGGCCCAGAATGACGATGGCAGGCAGTGTCCGACACTGAAAACTCAGCAGCCTCTCTCTCTTTCTCCACAGGCACAGGACTCAGGAGGACCTTCTCAGTGTTCCTTTCTCCAATATTGGCCACAAACTAACAGGACAACATCATATATCAGGCATAAAGAAGTCAGGCGATATGCAGAAGGATGGCAGAGACTAGCAGGTCTCTGCTCTGCAACAGAGCCATATATGACTCTGAGGGGGAGGGATCAGAATGCTTTGCCTGTTGAAAATTTTTCTAAGTGCTGCGTTCTACAGAAACTGCAGACTGCACCTTTAAACCATAGAACCAGTCATTGTCGTCATCCAGTTCCAAATGCCCTTTCAATGGGGTCAGAGAAGTAACACCCTGCCCACACAACCTGCCCGACCAGTATACAGGTTTTGCTGAGAGCGGCCCGAACAACAATGGGAAGACAGGACAAGTTAAGACAGCAGAGCATCCACAGCGCTGTGGCTCCAAACAGTTAAATCAGGTGCCTGAAACAGAAAACCCATTATTGTGGATTCAGCAAAATTATTAAAATCTAAATCGCAGGTAACTTACCCAGAGGTGAAGACACAGCCAAACCTGGGAGGAAGCAGGTCAGCAGGCGAGGGCTTAGCCGCATGCCACAACAATCCCCAACCACAGCCGGCAACGCCAGCAGAACAACGCTGCAGAAACGGATAGATGTAACACCCACAAACCCAACCACGATCCCAGTCACTAATTTGAAAAACTGGCACTTACAATCTCAGACAAGCAGATCAAGAGTACCAGCAAAATAAAGCAGCCGACTGGAGCAGCAGTGAGAGAAACAAAGACGCACCCCATAGCGGCCTCCCCAGCTATAAAGGCATCTGCCCCCACCCATTAATCAATGGTACGCATCTAGCTGCACCTGATGCGCATCTAGCTACACCTGGTGCGCAGAGTGGAAGGGAGGGGGAAGTGGAACACCATCTCACCACATTCTACCCCCCGTTGTTGCATTGTCGCCCCGACGATGGACCTGCACACTTCAGCATTGTCATGGCTGCGTCCAGAACGCTACTTCATAAATATCGAAAATCAAAAGCAGCAAGTTGAACAGCCCAGCGGTGCTCCATGGCACCAAGCTTGGCTGAATGAAAAAAATTCAAAAGCGTTGTTATCTATATAGGCCATACACCAATGGTCCAAAAGATGTTCCCTAACTTTCTCAGTCATGGCCCATTTTAAAGCCATGAACTGAAGAACCAGCATTAGTGGGATCTTTCACCACCAGAATCCCACAATGCAAAAGCACCTTGTCGCAGAGATTAAAGGTTCAGTATGTAACTTTTCTAACAATATATTTTTAACATATTTCTTCACTCTGTCACTACCTCCTGACATACTGATTTTAGACAAGTAATCTCTGAAAAAAACTATTGTCCCCTTGCTTCTCTAAAAGCATTTCTAAAAAGCCACAGTGACCCACCGTTAACCAGCCAATAAAAACAGATTTTGTAACCAGCCAATAAAAACAGAGCTTGAATTTGAATCAGCCAATAAAAACAGAGCTTGAATTTGAATTTCAGCAGAGCTAGGGCAAGAGCAAGCCTCAGAGCCATATATGGCTCTGAGGGGGAGGGACCAGAAACGTGTCTCTGTTCAAAATTTTCCTAAGTTCCAGCGTGTTCCAGAAATTACATACTGAACCTTTAACATCCAACTCTAAATAGAGCCATAATTGGCCATCTTACGCCCTGAAGGGTTAAGACCTCAACTGGACAAGATGCCAACATTTTGATGCGGCTGCTAGTTGCAAGCCTGCTATTCCCCCTGCTGACAAATGGCGGGCCCAAATACACGATTGGGCCTCTTCGATCCACTCACTGATCCCAATGTCAGTCCTACCACTGACCATGGGACACCGTTGGTCCCTGGGCACAACCACCAACCGTTCAGCAACTACAGCGCAAACAGGCATGACACCACCAACCACAACCGGGGAAGCAGCAGCACCCGGCAAACCCCCAGCCGTCGCACTCTGCCGACCCACTCCATCCACCGGCCGCTGCACCACTTCATACATACCTGCAGGGAAGAAGAAAAAAGAGAGAAAAGGGAGGAAAAAAGAGAGGAAGAAGAAAGGAGAAAAAACCACCCGTAGAAAATAAACTACAAACCCACAAATAGGTCTTCCCTTGGACAACTACTGCTGTCTTGTCTTACCACACAAAAAAATAACACACCCAACAAGTTAAAAATAAAATAAAGTCTATGTTCAATGGTGCATCCTTACAGCAACGTCAAATGTGACCAGCAGGTGGAGCTCTTGTCTTAAAAGTTAGAAGATGCACCAGAACACAGACTGAGCAGTAGTACAGGGAACCCCCGACCTACGACTCCACCGACCTGCGAACCACGGGACCTACGAACGAGCCAAAGTAGAAGAATACCATCGATGTACGGCAGAAAAAACGTGACCTACGAACGAGCCCCATTACAAGTATATAATCGAGCTACGGCGTAACTGCGTCACACACGGCAATCGGCGAGGTGGGGGAGGGGATTGCCCCTTGGCTGTTGTTAGTTGGGCATGGGCGTGACACTGCGCATGACAGTGGAAAAGTAAATGCTCCCAACATTCATTGTTGAGCAAGATGCAGGTTTGATCATGAGAAAAACATCTGTCTACCTACACTTCAGTCAAAGTAAGACAATTTTGTTTCATTTTTCTGCTGCTTCTAGCTTTTTCTGAGTTCATGGACTTCTTTCTCATGCACATGGACACTCATCAACGCACTGGTTGCACTGCTGCTGTTCTGATGTTAAAAGCTGCACTTTGAGAAGTGTTCATGTGTGATTGTTGACATCATTTTGCTGATGTGATTTCCAGCTGATTTCCTGCAGTTCTGATGTGAAGTTACTGATGTACAGTTACTGTGTGTGTTTATGGATGCATGTGTGGTGTAATGGTTTAGATAAGTGTTTGTAAATAAAGTTCTGTGCATGTTTATGGGCCAGTATGTCAGTCTCATGCTGTTAAATGTGTGCGCGGCGCACCGTTAGCGGTATTTCCGCGACCTACGAACAGAATAACGACCTACGAACGGGACGCAATTTTCACCCCCTACCTACGACCGGATCGAGCTGCGAACGGTATAGGTCCCGAACTCGTTCGTAGGTCGGGGGTTCCCTGTATACAATATTTTATTAAACACTTTCATTAAAACATTTCTTTTAAAACCAAGGATTCAAGTCCACAACTCGGTCCTTGAAAATAAAGGAAGACTTAGAAAAATAAGGAAAAACACTAGAACCAGTCGTCGTCGTCGTCCAGTTCCAAATGCCCTTTCAACGGGGTCAGAGAAGTAACACCCTGCCCACACAACCTGCCCGACCAGTACAGGTTTTGCTGAGAGCGGCCCGTACAACAATTCGAAGACAGGACAAGACAAGACAGCAGAGCATCCATAGCGCTGTGGCTCCAAACAGTAAAATTAGGTTCCTGAAACAGAAAACCCATTATTGTGGATTTAGGAAAATAATTAAAATCTAAATCGCAGGTAACTTACCCAGAGGTGAAGACACAGCCAAACCTGGGAGGAAGCAGGTCAGCAGGTGAGGGCTTAGCCGCACGCCACAACAAACCCCAACCACAGCTGGCAATGCCAGCAGAGCAACACTGCAGAAACGGATAGATGTAACACCCACAAACCCAAGCACGATCCGAGTCACTAATTCAAAAAACTGGCACTTACAATCTCAGACGAGCAGATCAAGAGCACCAGCAAAATAAATCAGCCGACTGGAGCAGCAGTGAGAGAAACAAAGACACACGCACCCCATAGCGGCCTCCCCAGCTATAAAGGCGTCTGCCCCCGCCCATTAATCAATGGTGCACATCTAGCTGCACATCTAGCTGCACCTGGTGTGCAGAGTGGAAGGGAGGGGGAAGTGGAACACCATCTCACCACATTCAACTACGCCTTTCTTGTGTCTAATGTCAAGATTGCATTGTTAAGCCTGCAGGGCCCAGCGCATCAATCTCTGGTTGTGGTTGTACATACAGTTTAGGAATACAGGTGACCCCCGACCTACGACCCCATCGACCTGCGAACCACGGGACCTACGAACATATCATATTTAATAAAAATATGAAATTACTGTATTAAAAAAAAAAAAAAAAATTTTTTTTTTTTTTTTTTTGTGTTTAAATGTTCTTAATTTCATGTGTACATCACTTTGTTGCAGCTATGGTTGTTTTAAAGGCTTTATAAATAATAATTATGATAAAAAAGATCATTTCTGATCATTTTTGAGCAATCTTGGGCAACAGGAAGTAGGTCTTCAGTTTACACGGTCACAAATTAATGTAGAACACCGGACGGCGTTTTAGGTTCAGTCACTGGGGTCTCCGGTCACAAATTCATGTAGAACACCGGACGCCATTTTAGGCTAGCTGCCGGGAGCCGGCCCGAAGACTGGTGACCAGGATGGCTTCATATGGATTAATTACGAGCTGGAAACGTCTCTGTGAACTTTGTGGATGTCTAAGGCAGCAGCGGATTTATCGCAGATCGTGCCAGGCCGCCGCGGGAACACCTCCGGCCAGGCTCTGGCCTGGCTAGCTCCAGAAGCTAACACCGGACGCCATCTTAGGTCATAGTTACGGCTGCAGGCAGCCAGGTTTGGAAGACTGGTGACCAGGATGGCTTCATATTGGATTAATTACGAGCTGGAAACGTCTCTGTGAACTTTGTGGATGTCCCAGGCAGCTGCAGATTTATCGCCGATGGTGCCAGGCCGCCGCGAGAACACCTCCGGCCTGGCTAGCTCCAGAAGCTAACAAGGGAGCTAACACGGGACGCAGCAGCGGCTTTGACCACCTCCAAGTAAGAAATTATATTTTTATTTAATTTATATTTTTATTACTGTACTGTATTAATTAATTACACTGTGTTAGGTGTGTTAGGATAGGCGAAGTACGTACTGTACAGTACTTGGTACCACAAAAAAAATAAAAAAATACAGGACATCCCCGAGTGACGAGGGTACTGAAGGTCTGACCTGCGAACAGATCGACCTGCGAACCGTTCTTAGGTCCCAAACTCGTTCGTAAATCGGGGGTTACCTGTACCAAAGGATTGTGATCTGTATAAACAACTATAGGCTCTGCATTGGAACCAACATAAACTTGAAAATGTTGTAATGCAAGGAGAAATGCCAAGGCTTCTTTCTCTATTGTAGAATAGTTAAGTTGATGCTATTTGAACTTAACTGAAATGTAGGACACAGTGTGACTAATGTCATCACATCCATCTTGTAAGAGCACTGCTCCAACCCCAGTAGCACTTGCGTCTATACCTCCAATTTGAAGGGTTTATTGAAGTCAGGGGCTGCCAATACAGGACTGCAAATAAAATATTTTGCACAGTCATGCATGTTGATGTTCTAAGGTCCATAGGAAAGGTTAACTACACAAATGGGTTAGTGGAGCAACCACCACAGAGAAGTTCCAGAAGAAACATCTGTAATAGTCAGCCAATCCAAGAAACCGCCGAAGTTCACATCTGGTGGTGGGCACAGGATAGCTCAGAACTGCTTTCACCTTTGCAAAAACAGGAAACACTTGACCATGGCCAACTTGCTTACCCAAGTACAGTATGTCACAACGGCCTTTCCAAACTCGCACTTTGCCAAATTCCGGGTCAAGGAGACCAGGGCTAATTGAATAAACACAGTATTTAGTGTACAGTATTAAGATTAATGTAAGTGTCGCTGAAAAAGATTTATGCATTAGAAGGGGAATTAATATTTGTTTTTTAGTAGTTAGAATATTTTGGGTTTAATTTGTTTTGCTCATACTTTGAGAATGTGATATTTTGTACAAGATGCATTTATTCTGTAAGTAAAGGATTATTTTTGTTAGTAACGTTATCGCAAGATTTGTGTGAACGAAGAGTGTGACGAGATCACGGTACTAGACACGCCCCCCAC
>JBBPBX010034509.1:6367-28923 GCA_038048925.1 Garcialebias charrua
TTAAGAAGGAGAGGTTAAAGGAAATTGTCTTGAGCATGTTACCAGAAGTGACACTTCCCATCCGACTTCTGCTAAAATCCAGGTACGTTTGTAAACAGCTCTTTACCTTCGACGACGAGTCTGATAAAGAGATGACACCAGCCTTTCAGATGCACAGAGTCCTTCAGGCCCAGCACGTCCGAGCTGGTTCTCGTTTACGTTTTCAACGTCTCCTGGTTTCGCGTTGGTCATCAGAAAATGCGTCAGCTCCTGGCCTCTGACTTCAAGATAACTATTCCAGGAAGGAATAAACAAAGTTTTGAGCTTACGCTCGTTCTAAGTGGACTCATAACAGCATGTTATTAGTCCTTAACTGGATGACGTGTCCTTAGCGTGTGACTAAACGTCCATCCAGCTCTTTGGGAAAAGTTCACATCTCTTGAAGTTCCCAGCAGACTCCCAGTTCCAGCAACAGCTTAGAACTTTAAGGAAGGATCTGAGATGAGAGAGACTTGTCTCTTTTTCATTGGTCCAAAAACCAGTCGAGCAGTTCACTTGCCGTTATCACGACCCAAGGTTACAGCCAGAGCAGAGGGAAATTGTTTAGGAAAAGTATCTGAGTGAAGAGACTTTCAGACGCTAGATGAGAGTTTTAGCTGAAACTCAACAAAAACAATTTCTGTGTAAGTCAGTTTGACCTTTTATCTGAACTTTGACACCCTTTCATTTGATCAAGTAACACAGTAATACTCCATATTAAAAGAATAACAGCATATAACATATATCATGAAAATGACAAAAGTTATTCTTTTGATTACATTAGAATAAAATCAAAGATAGAAATAGTCTCTTTTGGTGACTATGTTCTCAGATTACAACTAATGGAATAATTTGTAGTAAATGTCTTGCTTTACTGAGAGGTCAGTAAAGGTCATCACTGGACAGTTCAAAAACCTTAGTTTGACCCTGGGTAGGTCCACTACATCTCCCCCCTTTTGGAAGCCATCGCCAGTCCTTGGGGATGGGGTCCAACACGAAAGGAAACCTTGAACTGTCTCTGATCTTGAAGTAATCCAGCAAGTGGAAAAGAAAAATCAAAAATTATAATCCCATAAAGTTTTTGGAAATTCCATACTGTATGTATATATATATAATATATATATATATATATTATATATAATATATATATACAGGTAGCCCTCTAGTTACGTCAGGGATAGGGACCTACGTGTGTGACTTAGGTCGATGTTGTCGTACCTCGCGGACCAAAAACACCTGCCTGTCGTAGGTCCGCGTTTCTGACATAGGTCGCGGCTATACCGCTAACGGAGCGCCGCACACATATTTAATGGCATGAGACTTAACAAGCAGACATACTAGGCCATGAACATGCACAGAACTGTACAGTAAATGAATACAGTACTGTACAATAAATAAAAAATATAATGTCTTACTTTGAGCTGGTCAAAGCCTGCCTTCGTCTTATAGCATCAGCTCGGGTGAGAGCTCCCACAGCTTCCTTACGCTCCACACGCACACACGTGGTCAAAACTGTTTAAAAGAATGACTGTTAGCTTCTTAACTTCATACATTTGGAGCCAGAAAAAAAAAAAACTTACTGAAAGCCGTTTCTCCGCGATGTTCCTCCCTCCAAAACAGCTGCTCGGCGTTAGCTACGGTTAGGCCTTGGAAAACAAAGTCTGTGATCCTTTGGAAAACAAAGTCTTATAATCCACAGCGGTAATTCCACAGCAGTAATTCCATATCGATTAGAGTTGGTGATTTCATCAGCAACAATTGTTTTTATAATCAGCATGTAGAGGGGATCCCTCGATTGACGCAGAGGAGGCGACCCTTGGATGGAGGTTGAAGACCAAGCGTTGGAGCTGCAGGTCCCCACATCGAAGGTTGTTGGCTGGTTGGCTTCCAGTCAGTGCCACTCTGGTTCTATGTGTCATGCAATTATGTGGTTTTTAGGTGGGCTTATGATTGGGATTTTACATTAGGCCCTACCTATATGCACCTGGTATGTAAGCTATCATGGTTTAGATCAGCTACAATTACCAATTAAGGGGTGGATCAATTCTGTAAAATTAGATATAGGGATTTGTACCTATAAAATTTTGGAGGGCTTCTGTAACGAAGGCCTCTAATTCCAAACTATTCCTCCATTCATTACTTAGTTTAGGTTAAACTAAAATAGAAAAATGAAATATAGTTTGATCTAAATGTCTGTTGTCTTTTAGACGAACGACGTAGGATTTGGTATTCCTAATAAATTTTGAAGTCTATGGCGAGACTCATCAAAATGAATAGATAATCTAGAATAGAAACGATCGAATCGGTTCAATTTAGAAATTGTGAGACCAGTGTAGTTTATGGTACCTTGAGTAGCTTTAAACTACATTGACTCTTCGACGATTGAGATTTAACAAAACGAACTGCATGTTGGCATAGTTAAATCCATATCATTCATTAACCAATGTTAATACAAAACCTTTTTGGCTGGGAGTGTTCAGAACCAAACAATATCTCAACTAATGACAACAGTAATGACTAAACAACAAGGAAACAACGTTTCACTGCTTCGACACACTCTTGTCGTCAGATTCCAAAGTGCAACACACAAGAAAAACAGGTCTCAACTTTATGACCGAGGTCAAATTAAATCTCGTGGATTTAAACGGAAGGAAAAAGGGTACCTCTCCGGGTCGGGGAGGAGGTCCTGCCCCAAGTGGAGGAGTTTAAGTATCTCGGGATCTTGTTCACGAATGAGGGAAAACTGGAGCGTGAGATCGATAGGCGGATAGGTGCAGCGTCCGCAGTGAAGCGGGCGCTGTACCGGTCTGTCGTGGTGAAGAGAGAGCTGAGTCAAAAGGCAAAGCTCTCAATTTACCGATCGATCTACGTTCCCACCCTCATCTATGGTCATGAGCTTTGGGTTATGACCGAAAGAACAAGATCTCGGATACAAGCGGCTGAAATGAGTTTTCTCCGCAGGGTGGCTGGACTCTCCCTTAGAGATAGGGTGAGAAGCTCAGTCATCCGGGAGGGACTCGGAGTAGAGCCGCTGCTTCTCCACATCGAGAGGAGCCAGTTGAGGTGGCTCGGGCATCTGGTTAGGATGCCTCCTGGACGCCTCCCTGGTGAGGTGTTCCGGGCATGTCCCACCGGGAGGAGACCCAGAGGAAGACCCAGGACACGCTGGAGGGACTATGTTTCTCGGCTGGCCTGGGAACGCCTTGGGATTCCCCCAGAGGAGCTGCTCCAAGTGGCTGGGGAGAGGGAAGTCTGGGCCTCCCTACTTAGGCTGCTACCCCCGCGACCCGACCCCGGATAAGCGGAAGAAAATGGATGGATGGATGGATGGATGGATTTAAACGGTTGTTAAGGTTAGTTTTTTGTTGTGGGTTTTAGGCTTAGCGTTTCTAAGTTCAAATTGGACAATGCGACTTATAGGGTGGAAAATACGGTAGTTTAAACCTGATTAGTTTATTTACTAACTTGTGTTTGGACGACCTTATTATCCCATGAAGTCGGTGAGTTTGTGAGATCTTTGTCTTTTGTGGAGTCATTGAACGCCTTGTAAGGTTTGATCTGATTTCGATGTACCCATTTAGCAATTGGCTCTTTGCGGCCTTTGCTGATTTTGATTTCGTAGACGACTGAGGACACTTTGTCTGTTATCAGATGAGGTCCAGTCCACCTGGGCATTAGTTTGCGGGCGAGAGTTCCGGTCTCGGACCCTCCTTTCCCGGTTGCTGGAGCGAACGTATAGTACCAGACTCTGTCTCCCACTTGGAGTTCATTATGAGAGGCCTTCTGGTCGTAGTACGCCTTGCGTCCTTCAGCGGATTTTTCCAGGTTTTTCTGGGCGAAAGCAAAAGTGTTTCTGAGGTGTACATTCAAATCTTTCATGTATTGTTGTGTAGTGTAGGCTGTCGCCATGGCGGCGTCGCCTGGTTGGTACAACAGGTGTAGAGGGAGAGTCATTTGTCGACCGGTCATCATCTCGAAGGGAGAGATGCCAGTTGATGTGTGTGGAGTGGCTCTTATGGCCATGAGGACCAGAGGGAGTTTCACGTCCCAGTCCTTGTGGTTTGCAGCCACGTATTTCTTCAAAATACTCACCACAGTTCTGTTTGCTCTTTCTACTTGGCCTGAAGCCTGTGGGTGGTAGCCGACATGAAAGTTGGCCTTGACGCCTAGCGTCTTCCACAGTTCTTTCATCACTTCTCCTGTGAAGTGTGTACCTTGGTCTGAGTTCACCCGAAGGGGAAGTCCAAACCTTATGGAAGCCATTGTGTCTCATATTTAAAATTAAAAGGGATTAGCAGAAATGCTTTTTCATTTCAGAGTCAAGCAGCATTTTTTGACTCATAAATAAAATTTAAAATGAATAATCCAAACTGCATTTTCATTTTCTTCTTCGAGACTGCTCAATTTGTAAATTAATTAAAATGATAAATAAAATATCATTTAACATTTAATTTTCAAAATATGTCCTAGTAAAAAGGGACCAAAATTCATTTTGAAATGTCAATTTTGAAAATTAAAATGAAATAGCAGAAATGCTTTTCCATTTCAAAGTCAAGCTGCCTTTTTTGTCTCATAAATAAAATTTAAATTAAATCATTTTCATTTTCTAAATCAAGACTGCTCATTGTGTAAATTAATTAAAAAGATAAATAAAATAACGTTTAACATTTAATTTTCAAAACATGTCCCAGTAAAAAGTGACCAAAATTCATTTTGAAATGTCAATTTTGAAAATTAAAATGAAATAGCAGAAATGCTTTTTAATTTCAAAGTCAAGCTGCCTTTTTTGTCTCATAAATAAAATTTAAATTAAATCATTTTCATTTTCTAAATCAAGACTGCTCATTTTGTAGCAGAGCTCCAGAGGAAACTAAGAACAATTTGCATTTTCATTTTCACTCTCAACCGTGCTCAAAGTGTAACATTAATCAATCTCAGTTGGCAATTCCAATTGGCTGCTTCACAACGCCCACTGAATCACTGATTGGCTGTTTTAGCAGCAGGCGGAGTTTTAGACAGGAAAGTGTCCTGCTGCCGATACTTGGTTAAACAGATGTCTCCCTCCAGTGCACGTGCACACACAGCTGCTCCGTTGCAGAGGCTGCAAAGATATACAGTATATGTTAGTGTTACTGAGTTTAATTTCTGTTAATAACTGATTACAAATCAGCGTCTTTTACACGAGCGTAGCCAGGATTTTCCAAGGGGCTATTCCTTAAATGCAAAACTGGAACTGAATTATGCAACATATCTGGTGGTCCAATGGTTAGTGCATTGAGTTTCAGTTCCAAGCCTTTTCTTGACGTGAGTTCGAATCCCACTCGGGACAACATATTTTACGTTCGTCTTTTATTGGAGAAAAAAAAGAAGGAGTTTGTGTTACACACACAGCTGCTCCATTGCAGAGGCTGCAAAGATATACAGTATATGTTAGTGTTACTGAGATTAATTTCTGTTAATAACTGATTACAAATCAGCGTCTTTTACACAAGCATAGCCAGGATTTTCCAAGGGGCTATTCCTTAAATTCAAAACTGGAACTACATTATGCAACATTTCTGTGGTCCAGTGGTTAGTACATTGAGTTCCAGTTCCAAGCCTTTTCTTGACGTGAGTTCGAATCCCACTCGGGACAACATATTTTACGTTCGTCTTTTATTGGAGAAAAAAAAGAAGGAGTTTGTGTTTATGCCTGTGGTTAACACAAACTCCTTCTTTTTTTTCTCCAATAAAAGACGAACGTAAAATATGTTGTCCCGAGTGGGATTCAAACTCACGTCAAGAAAAGCCTTGGAACTGAAACGCAATGCTCTAACCACTGGACCATTGGATATGTTACATATTGTAGTTCCAGTTTTGCATTTAACGAATCGCCCCTTGGAAAATCGAGGCTACGCCTATGTAAAATATGTTGATTTGTAATCAGTTATTAACAGAAATGAAACTCAGTAACACTAACATATACTGTATATCTTTGCAGCCTCTGCAGCGGAGCAGCTGTGTGCATCTGGAGGGAGACATCTGCTATCCAAGCAGCGGCAGCAGGACACTTTCCTGTCCCTGTCTAAAGCTCCGCCTGCTGCTAAAACAGCCAATCAGTGATTCAGTGGGCGTTGTGAAGCAGCCAATTGGAATTGCCAACTGAGATTGATTAATGTTACACTTTGAGCACGGTTGAGAGTGAAAATGAAAATGCAAATTGTTTTAGTTTCCTCTGGAGCTCTGCTACAAAATGAGCAGTCTTGATTTAGAAAATGAAAATGATTTAATTTAAATTTTATTTATGAGACAAAAAAGGCAGCTTGACTTTGAAATGGAAAAGCATTTCTGCTATTTCATTTTAATTTTCAAAATTGACATTTCAAAATGAATTTTGGTCCCTTTTTACTAGGACATATTTTGAAAATTAAATGTTAAATGATATTTTATTTATCATTTTAATTAATTTACAAATTGAGCAGTCTCGAAGAAGAAAATGAAAATGCAGTTTGGATTATTCATTTTAAATTTTATTTATGAGTCAAAAAATGCTGCTTGACTTTGAAATGAAAAAGCATTTCTGCTAATCCAATTTTAGTTTTAAATATGAGACATAACCGCTTCCATACAAACATTGAAAATATATGATTCATTAACAACATAGCAGTGGTTTGTGCTGTGTCGTTAGGAGCTGGTAGGCATTCTACCCATTTGGTAAATGCACAGGTTACCGTGAGAAAATATTTATTTCCTCTAGAGCTCTTAGTGAGTGGTCCAACCCAGTCGATCTGGAGGTCAGACCATGGGAATGCAATGCCTCTGCTTTGCAGTGGTGCTCTGTGAAGTGGTCTGGTTGGCTGAAACTGGCCACAGACCACGCACCCTTCAATGTAGTCCTTGACATCCTTTTTCATTCCAGGCCAATAGGCAATTTGTTTTAATGCCGTCAGCGTGGCTTTATCTCCTTTGTGTCCTGCGGACGGGAGATCATGGGCATGAACTAACATCACCCCCCTTTGGTCATGGGGAACCACGAACACAGGTGAGGACGTTGGTCCATGAGCGAAAGTTAGGATGCCTTTGATTAGTTTTAGCTGTTTGCGCAGCTGATAAAGGACTTTAAGGTCTGGATCGGAATCCAGTTCGTCTTTAGACGGAGTGTTTTTGTCTGGATCAGTCAGGTACAGTATCATGGAGTTGATAGCAGGATCCGACTTCTGTAGTTGGATGATGTCTGGGTCAGTCAGTGCGGGTCGTACAGAGACTGCGTTGTCAGCAGGTCTGGCTGCGGCCTGTGCACGTGTGACTGCCATAACCCTGACTGTAGGTTGTATTGACAGAGTCTTGATTAACCAGGAGGGGTCGAAGGACCATAGAGGACCTTCGTCGGCTCCTTCTTTGGCTAAGGAATCTGCAATGTCATTGTAGTGCTTGTCATCGCCTGGGACTCTAGAATGTCCTGGAACTTTCTTCCAGTAGATCTGTAAGTCGTGTGATGTCACCAAGTGATCACACGCTATGAAAAGCTCTTTGTGTTTGACCACTTTTCTGTCGCTTGTTAGGAAACCGTTCTGTTTCCACACAGCGAGGTGACAAGCGAAACTTAAACGAGCATAGTTAGAGTCAGTGCAGATGACTAGCGTCTTGATGGAGCGTTCTACCACCATCTGGAGAGCTATTAGGATTCCTGCAATCTCAGCATACTGAGAAGTCTGAGATCCTAATTTGTAGCTGAAAGTTATCTGTTCTTGGTCTTGGAGGAGGACCCCTCCAACACCGACCCGCCTATTTTTGTCGTCATTACCACCACCCCCACCTCAACAGACATTTGCTGGGATAACCCAATGGCAGGTACCTACGTACCCCATGTCAACAGGTGTACCTGGTGCGCAGATGGGTGGGTATATCACTATCAATGGCTCTCAATTCGCTGTCCCAATAGAACGACTCCATAAAATTTCCCAGTTCGTTCAACGTTTTGAGCCAGGGCAATATGGTTCAACTGAAACCGATACCTATCTGAAAGACATTGAGTTTAAACTGGCATGCTATCCGAACGCTACGGTCGACGATAAAGTCGGTTTAATCAAACTCACCTCAAGCAGAAAGGTGCAGCACTTCATTGCGCGTCAACCAGTCGCCATTTTGAAGGATTACAAACTTTTCTGCGAAACTCTACTGCAAGAATATGCTCCTCGCATGGGAGACGTTGGCTACCAAGCCGCATTGAAAATCACTCAGGGGCAGAATGAACATCCGATCCCATATTATGACAGACTTTTCGAAGCCTTTTTTGGTGATAGGAATGAGCCAGGTATGGAGGATGAACGTGATTTTAAGTTTCTTTTTATGAACAATCTATATTCAGAGATTGGTTCAACGGCCAACCTCATGGCCGACTACAGAGAAAAAACCATGCGTGAATTAAAGGAGTGCGCTATACGTGTTTTTGAAACATACAAGCGACACAAGAAACCCGTAGAAGTGTATCCAGGTGAAAAGGTCAGATACCAAACGCTAGAACTTGAAGGAGCAAGAGCGCCAGCTCACTCTTTTAAGGAAGGCGAGGAAAAACAAAATTTCCAACCTAACAGACCGCAAAATGAAGGTGTCCGCTGGAACAAAGACCAAAAGGGGTCCAG
This sequence comes from Garcialebias charrua, assembly GCA_038048925.1. Taxonomy (NCBI): domain Eukaryota; kingdom Metazoa; phylum Chordata; class Actinopteri; order Cyprinodontiformes; family Rivulidae; genus Garcialebias; species Garcialebias charrua. The sequence goes on from JBBPBX010034509.1 coordinate 15,007, forward strand.
AGACCCGAAGTGGTGCAGGCCGCATCAAGAGGATGAACCCCATCATCAAAAAAGGGGGGCATTCCAAAAGAAAAAGAAATATGGGTCCCAAGGAGACTCATATGAAAGAGGGTGGTCCCAGAGGGGACCCCCGAGCAATGCGCCAGCTCCTGCACCTCAGACTGAACAGTCCGGGGCGAGGAAAAACCCACAGAAGTTCCAGAAAAAAGGCCCTAAACCTCTGTCCTCAGAAGAGATGGAGAACATACGTCGGTTGTTAGAAAGTTTGAAAAAATCAAACAAGCAAAACAAACCTGAAGTACTGTAATGTGTAGTACTATCATTGATAGTAACTCAGAACACACAAATAACAACAATGCCACAATTGATGACAGTCACCAAGATACTGATGGTCAGGATGCTGACAATCAGGGTACAGACAGTCAACAAGACGTTGACTGTAACCATGACATCATTGTTACAGAGTCCGAGAGCCCCTCATCAGAAAAAGGGGGGGAAAGCTCACTCACCAAAGACAATGACTCGTCGCAGACCAAACACTCAGACCCATGTGTGACTGCACTACCAGTACAGGTGAATGAAAATCACACAGACAATGGTAGACGTAACAAACGTCGGAAAAAACCTGATAGGTTCCTGTGTAACATTATCAGGAAGGGGCCCGCTAAGAAGGCTTACCTGTCAATCACATTAGAAGGGGTCCTCACAGAAGAGGCCCTCCTGGATGGTGGGGCCGACATAACCATTATGTCACCCACACTGTTGAAGGAGCTACGGATAGCCGCTAACGGTGTTGACAGGGAAATACCCCTCAAAGAATGTGCTGTAGTATTGCAGGGACTCTCAGAGACGAGAACAACCCTAACAGCTATAGCCATGGTTCACATGCAGATTGGTGAAACGACGCTATACCACCCGGTACACGTGTCCGCCGTTGACTCATTCCCATTTTTGGTCGGCCAAGACTTTATAAACCGCTTCGACGCGATTATAGATTATGGCGATCAGACAATGTGGACCAGAGTGAGCCAACCACTGCCGATCGATATGCCTACACAAGGTGACACTGACTGTCTAACAGCAGGTACCGCGGAAGGCACAAAGGGATCCTCCAACGAGAGCACAATCCCGGTAAGTGAACCTTCAGCAACAGGTGAGGCAGAAAAGGCCCAACAAGAGAGCCTCCTCTGCGAGCTGAAACAGTCAGCACTCACTGAACACTACCTACCACAGGTAGTCAAAGGTGTTGAGATCCAAGGATCCCACACCGATGATGCTGTTCTGTCTCCTTGGACGGAGAAATCAGCGATCAGCCAAGCTTTCTATGGAACCTTGGTTAAAAAACAGTTGGGTCTAGAAATGAACAAAAAGGCTTTCCGCTTTTCGTTAGACCCCAACGATAAACAGGTAATGACCGCAAAAGGGATCATTGACCTGAAACTAATCTGGAACCAACGAGAACTGGATCACCCGTTCCTCGTGGTCCCGAACTTACCACATGCAACCTACATAGGCTCTGACATTTTGGTAAGATTAGGTGTCCGAGTGGACATCTACAACAATGTACTGTGGTCACTAGACACAGTCACAAAGGACTCTCCTGTGCTAACCACAGAGAACCTTAAGGCTGGACAGACCATTCCAGAGGTCTGCCAGGTTGCTAACAGCCATAACACTGCGGTACCACCTCAGGTTATGAACAAGCCAGTGATGTGTCACATCATGAAAGGACAAGCTATTAGCACAAAACAGGCATACTTTCAACCATCTCCTATGTTTTTCAACTTAGGACTGTCCATGGAGGCCACATGCCAAGTGACCCTCGACTGCAGAACCACGACTGTTGCTGTGTGCAACACAAGCACAGAAGAGGTACTGATCCCAAAAAACACACAGCTAGGATGGTTGATCTCTACTGATTTTCATGATTTTGAGCTAAGCATTCCATTTCTGGGAGGACTCCCAGAAAACTTGATCCCAAATCAACACACGGGGCAAGTCTTGTTCACGAAACCAACACAGGCCATAGCTCTTTTCTCCCCCACTGAGTCCGACCAGGACACTGTCCGCAGGTTCGGTTTCAACAAAGGAGACAGTCTAGGCCCTCAAACTTACAGTGCACTACCTGTTGACAGGTTTTACGACACTGAAGGGGACTCACTGGAGCTCCCCAAAGAACAAGAACCCCTCTCAATTGCTTCACAGATTGACCAGGTGGTCGCCCAAGCCGACGCCCTGAAAACTGATGAAGAAAGGGACAAACTTCGCAAAGTTCTTCTAAAATATGAGAAATCATTCTCAACTGACTCGATGGATTGTGGGTTGACCACGCTCCACACAGTGAGCATCCCAACCCCGCCTAATGCTCCACCTGCATTTGTCAGACAATACAAGATTCCTCTGGCAGCACATCAACCTATCAGAGAAATCATTAATGACCTGTTAGAAAAAGGTATCATCCGATACTGTAACAGCACTTACTCTGCGCCTTTATGGCCGGTGTTAAAACCAAATGGTAAGTGGAGACTCACTATAGACTACCGAAAGCTAAACAAACAAGTTCCCTTATCCAGATGGCCTATGACGCAACTCCAACAGGAACTGCCCAAGGTCACCAATGGTAAGTACTTCTCGACCCTCGACGTCGCCTCTGGTTTTTGGACCATCCCTGTGCGCGCCGAGGACCAGTACAAACTAGCTTTCACTTTTGGTGGCCGTCAATACACCTTTAACAGGTGTCCCTTTGGCTACGCTAACTCACCTGCAGAGTTCAACATCTTCTTGAACAAAGCATGTCCAGACGCCCACGAGCGTGGGACACTGATCTACGTGGACGATGTCCTTTTGAGGCAGCCAACACTGGACTCACATTTGGCTGAGATCGACCACGTTCTGAATCAACTAACAACTGCTGGTGCTAAGATATCACTGTCAAAATGCCAATGGTGCAGAACCAAGGTGGACTACGTTGGCCTACTCGTAGGTACAACCACAGCTGACTCGTACCCAAGGCCTCGACAATCTCAAAGTCCCCACCAATCTCAAAGAACTACAAAGTTTTCTGGGCGTGTGTAACTACTCGAACCAATTCATAGAAAACTATGCAGACCTTGCGAAGCCACTGACTGAACTCCTAAAGAAAGACGTTCCATTTGTCTGGACTGACAAGCAACAGCAGGCAATTGACGCTCTTATAAACAGGATCAAGTCAGCCCCTTGTTTAGTCTACCCAGACTACAACAAAGAGTTTTACTTGGAAGTGGGCTTCTCAGCTCATTGCATAAGTGCAGGTCTGTACCAGATACACGACAGAGACAGAGTCCGCTACACAGTTAAGAAGAGTTTTTGTGCAGACTTGCACAGGTTTTTAAACTTTGTTAAATATTTACCAAATACAAATTAATATGGGTTAAGACTGTGAAGTCTGTATATTTCATATTAGGTTAAGTTTTGAAAATATAACAAATGTTAGAGCAATATATTTAAAAAACTGTGAAGTCTGTATTTTATGTTGAGTTAAAGGTTAAAGTACTATAGTAGGCTGATGTCTTGGTTTACTTTTGTATTTATATATCCTGAATTATTTGTCTGTGATGGACTGGAGACCTGTACAGGTGTCCCCCGCCTCTCGCACAGTGATGATTGGACATGGACACCAGTGACCCCCGTGACATGTAAAGGAAGAAGTGTCACGATCGCCGGGGTGTGTGAGGGATTGAGTCCAATGTTGCAGACAGCAGACTCTCAGAGGCACGAGTAAGAAACAATAAACTTTAATGAGACAAATCAAAATACTGACGTGGCAGTAGAACATGAAACAAACTCAGGACTAAACTAAAACTGTGGCTTTAAAGCTCAAACTGTGGCTGGATTACTAGAACTCAAAACTAAAGAGACGTACTCACAGACCAGGGAGCTGAAGCGCAGCAGATACACATCACGACACACCAGGGGAAATGGACGAATGACCCGACAACATAACTGACTGCAGACAGAGTATATATACACACAGACAAGACAGGAAGTAACGACACGCACCTGGGAATAATTTAACAGAACAAGGCTGACTCTGAACATGGGGGAAACAAGGGTGACAGAACTCTAGGTTGAACTAATAATAAACAAACATGTGGACTACATTAAAAGGGGACCTAAACACATGTAGACTACACCAGAAGGTTGAACTAATAATAAAACAAACATGTGAACTAAATATGAAGACTGACTGAACTAAACTGAGACATGCAGCCTAAACTAGACGGGGACTTAACCATGAAGACTAAACCAGAAGGGGACCTAAGGGAAACATGCAGACTGAACTAGACGGGGACCTAAAATAAACATGAAGACTAAACAAGAATAAACACGAAGACAAGAACAACAGTAAGGAGCCATAAACACGAAGACAAGACCAACAGGAAGGAGCCATCCTTACAGTACCCCCCCCTCAAGGACGCCCCCTGGCGTCCCCAAAGAACACCCCCACCCCAAAAAAAACAGGGCGGGCGGAGGGAGGAAACGCAGGGACGGCGGGCACGAGAAAACACAAGGACAAGGGACAAAACACAAGGGCAACAAACCAAACACCTACAGGAACGGGACAAATGCTAAACACAAAAAGGCTAAACCTACAAAACCAACAAATGTCCAAACATCGAAGCCAGGACATCGACCTCGGGCAAGGACCCCTCAGGCGGCCGACCGGGAGACAGTCCAACGCGCAGGACCCCGTCCGGAGGACGACCGGGAGACCGTCCACTGCGCAGAACCCTGTCCGGCGGACGACCGGGAGACCAACCATCCAGCAGAGACATAACAGGCGAGCGACCCGGGGCCCGACCATCGAGCTTCCGTAGGAGACGAGGCCACAGGACAGCCGAAGACGAGAGCGGGACCCTCCGGGGCCCACCCAGAACAGGAGCCCCATCATGTGGCGCAGCGGCGCCAAGCAATGAAACGGCAGCTGTCCCTACGAGCGTCGAGGAGATGTCCACATCGAAGTCCACATCGAAGTAGAGACCCACCAACGGTGTGGAGACCACTGGCTGCGAGACCTCTGGCTGCGAGACCTCTTGGGAGGAGTCCTCCAGGACCCTCCCGGAGCAGGAAACGTGAGGGGTTCCCTCCAGGGACCCCTCTGGACTGGAGACGTGAGGGGTTCCCACCTGAGACCCCTCTGGACTGGAAACGTGAGGGGCTCTCTCCTGAGACCCCTCTGGACTGGAAACGTGAGGGGCTCTCTCCTGAGACCCCCCTGGACTGGAAACGTGAGGGGCTCTCTCCTGAGACCCCTCTGTAGACGTGGAGGCGTCTGCGGTGCGGAGACCCTCTGTAGACGTGGAGGCGTCTGCGGTGCGGAGACCCTCTGTAGACGTGGAGGCGTCTGCGGTACGGAGACCCTCTGTAGACGTGGAGGCGTCTGCGGTACGGAGACCCTCTGTAGACGTGGAGGCGTCTGCAGTGCAGAGACCCTCTGTAGACGTGGAGGCGTCTGGCGAGGAGACGTCTGGCGAGGAGACGTCTGGCGAGGAGACGTCCGGCGAGGAGACGTCTGGCGAGGAGACGTCTGGCGAGGAGACGTCTGGCGAGGAGACGTCTGGCGTGGAGACGTCTGGCGTGGAGACGTCTGGCGTGGAGACGTCTGGCGACGCTAGACAGCAGAGAGCTTGCGGGGCAGCGCCCCCTGGAGCCGGAGACGGCGGGGCAGCGCCCCCTGGAGCCGTAGACGGCGGGGCAGCGCCCCCTGGAGCCGGAGACGGCGGGGCAGCGCCCCCTGGAGCCGGAGACGGCGGGGCAGCGCCCCCTGGAGCCGGAGACGGCGGGGCAGCGCCCCCTGGAGCCGGAGACGGCGGGGCAGCGCCCCCTGGAGCCGGAGACGGCGGGGCAGCGCCCCCTGGAGCCGGAGACGGCGGGGCAGCGCCCCCTGGAGCCGGAGACGGCGGGGCAGCGCCCCCTGGAGCCGGAGACGGCGGGGCAGCGCCCCCTGGAGCCGGAGACGGCGGGGCAGCGCCCCCTGGAGCCGGAGGCAGAGCCTCAGGGCAACAGAAGATGTGGATGGCACCTTCTGCGGTTGCTGGAGGCATGCCACCCTCTGGACAGGAAACTGGAGGGGCTCTCTCCCGAGACCCCTCAGGACAGGAAACTGGAGGGGCTCTCTCCCGAGACCCCTCTGGACAGGAAACTGGAGGGGCTCTCTCCCGAGACCCCTCTGGACAGGAAACTGGAGGGGCTCTCTCCCGAGACCCCTCTGGACAGGAAACTGGAGGGGCTCTCTCCCGAGACCCCTCTGGACAGGAAACTGGAGGGGCTCTCTCCCGAGACCCCTCTGGACAGGAAACTGGAGGGGCTCTCTCCCGAGACCCCTCTGGACAGGAAACTGGAGGGGCTCTCTCCCGAGACCCCTCTGGACAGGAAACTGGAGGGGCTCTCTCCCGAGACCCCTCTGGACAGGAAACTGGAGGGGCTCTCTCCCGAGACCCCTCTGGACAGGAAACTGGAGGGGCTCTCTCCCGAGACCCCTCTGGAGCCGGCAGGGCAGCGCCCTCTGGAGCCGGCAGGACAGCGCCCTCTGGAGCCGGCAGGACAGCGCCCTCTGGAGCCGGCAGGTCAGCGCCCTCTGGAGCCGGCAGGTCAGCGCCCTCTGGAGCCGGCAGGTCAGCGCCCTCTGGAGCCGGCAGGTCAGCGCCCTCTGGAGCCGGCAGGTCAGCGCCCTCTGGAGCCGGCAGGGCAGCGCCCTCTGGAGCCGGCAGGGCAGCGCCCTCTGGAGCCGGCAGGGCAGCGCCCTCTGGAGCCGGCAGGGCAGCGCCCTCTGGAGCCGGCAGGGCAGCGCCCTCTGGAGCCGGAGGCAGGACCTCAAGGCAGCAGAAGGTGTGGATGGCACCCTCTGTGGATGCTGTAGGCATGGCACCCTCTGTGGATGCTGCAGGCATGGCACCCTCTGCGGATGCTGCAGGCATGGCACCCTCTGCGGATGCTGCAGGCATGGCACCCTCTGCGGATGCTGCAGGCATGGCACCCTCTGCAGATGCTGCAGGCATGGCACCCTCTGCGGATGCTGCAGGCTCAATACCGTCTGTGGGTACTGAAGACACAGTGCCCCCCGTTGGCGCCAATCCGGAGTCCTTAGCGTCCAGGCTCCCTGTAGTAGCAGCTCCTCCTGTGGAGACTAGGGATGACTCAGCAGGACGACAAGAACGAGAGGTAGACAAAACTGAGTGAATGGACTTCAGGGTTGTGATACTCTCCATTAACTGTGCAAAGTCAGGATAAACTAACAAACTGTGTCTGGACACCAATAGCTGCTCCATCATTAAGAAGATATTTCTTTTGAAACGAGGACTTGAATCAGAGGTAGCAGACTCAAAAAGAGTCTGGAGTTGTTTAAGAACAACCAAGATCTCACACTCCGGTTCATCAGAACCATCGGAAAAACGTGTGTGAAGCTGATGAAACAATAGAGCGACCTTATGTTCCAGTTCCACAGCTCCCTCTGTGGATGTTGGGATAACAGCACCCTCTGCTGTTGGAACAACGACGCCCTCAACAGGTGTAGGAGTGACTGCACTCTCTGTGGTAGCAGCGCCCTCTAGAGCTGCAGAGGAGTCGGCACACTCTGAAACATTAGAACACTCAACAAATACCCTGGAGCTATCTCTTAGAGTCCTAGCAAGGGTCAATATTTGTGTGAGACCTGGGTTCGGTATCAGACATGTACTGTTGGTGATTATGTCCTCAACTATGGAAAAAGCCTTTATTTTGTAATGATGGTCCGGATTATCAAAAGCAGCATGAACCAGTCTTTGCAGCTGCTGGCAAGTGAGAGTGGCCTCAGAACTGGGTTCCATAGCGACCCCAGTGGGCGACTTGTGTACCTCTTCAGAGCGGGAGCTTGGACACTCCTTCTGTGGCGGGGGATGCCCCCCTTGTGACGTCACGGAACGCGGGAGCAGGAATCCCTTCTCCTCCGTAGTCCTCCTCAACCCGTCCGACGGCGTGGGGGAACCCGGAGGGGAAATAGGCTGAAACCCAGAAAAGTCTGTCCTTGCTGGTCGCCGCCTCCTTCGGCGACGCCGTGTGTCAGGAACTGGACCGGAACCGGACTCTGGGTCCGATCCGTCGTCGGACGCTTCCCACAAGGAAATAGCTCGCACAGGAGGGAAGGAGGTGAACTGTGTGGGGCGGCCATTTCCGCGTCTTCCTCTTGCTCGTTCCTCAACCAAGAGCGGAGACGGAAATTCTTCATGCGCAGGTACGTGGTAGCTCACGCCGCTCACGTGTATGACGGCTGCTCCTGCCGTCATCTTCTGCCTCTGATGAGAATCTGTATTTATCTGTCTGCTGGACTCAGGAATGGTCGGGTCATATTCTGTCACGATCGCCGGGGTGTGTGAGGGATTGAGTCCAATGTTGCAGACAGCAGACTCTCAGAGGCACGAGTAAGAAACAATAAACTTTAATGAGACAAATCAAAATACTGACGTGGCAGTAGAACATGAAACAAACTCAGGACTAAACTAAAACTGTGGCTTTAAAGCTCAAACTGTGGCTGGATTACTAGAACTCAAAACTAAAGAGACGTACTCACAGACCAGGGAGCTGAAGCGCAGCAGATACACATCACGACACACCAGGGGAAATGGACGAATGACCCGACAACATAACTGACTGCAGACAGAGTATATATACACACAGACAAGACAGGAAGTAACGACACGCACCTGGGAATAATTTAACAGAACAAGGCTGACTCTGAACATGGGGGAAACAAGGGTGACAGAACTCTAGGTTGAACTAATAATAAACAAACATGTGGACTACATTAAAAGGGGACCTAAACACATGTAGACTACACCAGAAGGTTGAACTAATAATAAAACAAACATGTGAACTAAATATGAAGACTGACTGAACTAAACTGAGACATGCAGCCTAAACTAGACGGGGACTTAACCATGAAGACTAAACCAGAAGGGGACCTAAGGGAAACATGCAGACTGAACTAGACGGGGACCTAAAATAAACATGAAGACTAAACAAGAATAAACACGAAGACAAGAACAACAGTAAGGAGCCATAAACACGAAGACAAGACCAACAGGAAGGAGCCATCCTTACATTATCAGACAATTAAAATTCCTAATTTGAAACTAATTGAGATCTCTTCCCCGCTAAATTAATGATTCACATTAAAATTTAAAGAAATGCGACGCAAGATATTTTCAAAACAAATTAAACATAAGCCCTAAGTGGCATCAATGTGCCTCCGTATTTATGCAACCCTCTTCGGTTGCTTTAAAACAAATTAAACATAAGCCCTAAGTGGCATCAATGTGCCTCCGTATTTCTGCAACCCTCTTCGGCTGCCTCTTCTCTTTTTTTTTCTCTTTATCTACAGACCTCTTTGGGCACCGCCCAGTGCGATTCCACTGTGCTGATCCGCAAGTTCAGCGCAAGGCACACTGGGAGCTGTAGTTTTTCACCTCAGCGTGAACTTCCGGCGACCTCAACGTCGCTCAGACTTCGGCTGCGCGTCCGACCCTCGAAACAAGCGGCGATTGTTTTTTCTACCCATGCGCGGTCATGGAACAAGTCGAACAACCTCTTCCAGCTACTCAAGAATCGGGCGCCCCGGAAACGCTTTTCTAAACTAGACAGTGAAACAAGTCTTCGTGACTCCCCCTCCTCACGCGGACGAACGGATCCACCCCACGTGACCCACGACCGGCTGCTCACGGCCTAAGTAGAAAGCGTGTATTCCCCAAAAGTAAGTAATTTGAACCTCAACGTTCGATCACCTCGTCGTGAACTTTAATCAGATGTGTGCGCGCCACACTCTGTCCTCGGCCGCTCTTGGACGGGGGAGGGGCCGTAACCCCTGCTCCCGAACCGAGCCGAACCGACCCCCCTTGTCTGCTTAAACTGAAAACGTATCTGTGAACCACTTTTAACCAACCAAATTATTTATTTAACTTAACCAAGAGTCCTTATCCGAGAGACTCCCGTGTGCTTTAGTGCAGTAAATTTGGATATTAGGCCAAATTGTTGTTTTGAGTATTTCACGGTTTCAACTTACCTCTTTGCTTTTTGGGCCCACTGCACTGTCAGTCCACGGAGTTCTGCTCGGCTATTCACAGGTCACCTGGGTCAGATCACGTCGGCTGGTCACCAGAACTGAAGGAATTTCAGTTTGGGTGTTCAAATGAGCCAGGCGTCTCTTGAAGCAAATCAGATTTATTGAAAAAGATACAGGTTAACAGAAAAAGCAGACAATCAATTGATCAATATGCATACGATCCGATGATTCGTTGAACAGACCTTCTCGCTCGAAAAGTCCCCCAAGGAATGTCAGTTTGCTGCTCTGGTGCGCGATATCATAAGATGTTTTGAACTCCTTATTGGTCCGAGGAGCTGCTATCAGTAGTTGCTAAGGCAACTGAGATTTATAGTGTGCCCAAGGTCTCTTCTGGGATGACCTGATTGTGTGTGCCTCTTTGTTTGAGCATAAGTTTTAGAAGAGTTTAGATTCAAACTAGTTTCCTTCGACCTTTATGTTTCACCTGTTGCACCTTTTGTGTCATGAAGTGGCACATTCTGTGTCATGAACTAGGTGTGTTGCATAAACTAAGTGTATGTATTTATACTAAAGATGTCCCTGTTATTTCAGCCAAATCCTGTGTGTGCTTTGCCCTTCCTCCCTGTGGGGGGAAGGGCAGATGTCGGCCTCAGAGTTGCTTCGAGCTGCAGGTCTGCTCAAACTGCACACCGGTAAGATTAAAGTTTACACAGTGCCTTTAAGCATCTGAACATGATTGTATTAAAACCTTTGATTACATGAAACACAGTTATGAATGAATATACCTTTGTGATTATATGAAACACAGTTATGAATGAGAATATAAGTTTAATCATATTACGCATATAATGATGATTTATCCTTCAGTCTCCACTGTGCAACTGTGGCTGCATGCCATGGCGCTGGCAAAAGATATGGACATCTCTGAGTTTGCCGGTGGCCTATTGTGGTGTTTTCCTTTCATGCGTCGACACCAGCTCTCGATCAGAGCTTGCACCGCGATGTGCCAAAAACTACCGGCGGACTTCGAAGAGAAGGTCAACAGCTTTCGCGCCTTTGTTGCTCGCCAAGTCCAGGAGCACCGTGTCTCGCCCGCCCAAATCGTAAACATGGACAAAGTCCCCCTTACTTTTGACATCCCGATGGGTCGGAGTGTCTCCAGAAAAGGTGAGAAGAGCGTGACCATCCTAACCACAGGACACAAGAAGTCTCCCTTCACTGTGGTCCTGGCGTGCTGCGTGGATGGGAAAAAGCTGCCAGACATGGTGATTTTCAAAAGTAAAACTATGCCCAAAGACGACTCTCCTCCGCGTGTGGTTGTGGAAGTGAATGAGAAGGGGTGGATGGACTCTCAAATGATGAATGTGTGGATCTCCAGGTGTTACACTAAGCGGCCAGATGTTTTTTAAAACCAAAAAAGCAGTACTAGTGATGGACAGCATGAGAGCCCACATCACGCTGGCAGTCAAAGACAAAATAAAAGTGAGTAACTCCATCCCTGCCATAATCCCGGGTAGACTGACAAAGGTTCTGCAGCCGCTGGATATATCAGTCAACAGGAGCTTCAAAGCAGCTTTGCGCCGCTTATGGGAACAATGGATGGTCGATGGGGACCACAGCTTTACAGCTACTGGACATATGCGCCACGCCACCTTCCTGCAGGTAATTGACTGGATCGACAAGGCCTGGACCTCTGTCTCACAAAAAACAATCCAGGCCGGGTTCAAAAAAGCTGGCATAATTCCACAGTCAGCTGAAGCTGCTGCAGCAGAGGACTCAGAGAGCAGGGAGGAGGAGGAGGAGGAAGAGGGTGCATTGAGTACCGGTGACCTGCCTTGTTCGCTGGCTGAACTGTTTGCCAGCGACACGGAGGACGAGGAATTCAATGGATATGAATAAAAACCGTAAAATAAATATCTGTTTCTGTCATCTTTATGGGCGGGTGAGCGTGTATTAATTTTAAAGCCACTTTATTTATGTTGTTGTAACCATCAAAGTGCATTAAATAACAAAAGTCAAACTGAGACACACTCTTACAATTATGTCAGCTAACAAATGTATTTTTTTAGGTGTTTCTCTTGCTAAATTTTAACGAAATGCAGCGCTAGCTCACAGTGGGTCTGCTCTGGGGGTGCGCGCACAGGTTTTGTTTACATGGTAGTGAAAATATTTAAACTCAGCCTTGTTGCCCATTATACCAGTAATCATTTTATTAACAAAAGTTAAACTAAGACACACTCTTACAATAATTTCAGCTGACAAATATATTTTTTAGGTGTTCATCCTGCTAAAATTAAAATACATGCAGGTCTGTTCGCTGCTACTGCATGTCTGGTGCTGCGCGTGCACGTTTTGTTTATGCGGTAGTGAAACTATTTAAATTAATCTGATTTGATCCTTTTTATTAATTTATTAAGAAAAGTTAAACTGAGACACACTCTTACAATAATGTCAGCTAACAAATATATATTTTTTAAGCATTTCTGTTGTTACATTTTGACAAAGTGCAGGGTTTCCGCCCGTTGCGTGCACACGTATTGTTTCATCAGATGTAGCTAAACAAATTTTTAAATCCAGCTCATTTCACAATTACTGTACGTTCATTTATTAAGGAAAAGTTCAGCTCAGACACATATTTGTTATAATTTTTAGCAAACAAGTAATTGTTTTTAAGTGTTAATCTTCTTAAAGCCTTGCTGTGCGCTCCTCTGGCAGACATTTGCAACAGAGCTACGGTGAACACTTGGTCGAACCACGTTTCCAGGTTGTCAGCGGTGACGCGTAACGTCAGCGGTGACGCGTAACGTCGGCGGTGATGTCAGATGCGACTTATACGGCTAAGCGACATATTTATGGATTTTTCCAAATTATTGTCAATAATTGGACAATGCGAGTTATACGACGGTGCGTCTTATACGCCAGAAAGTACGGTAATGCGAATAAATAACATTTAAAGTTTTTTATTTAATATAAGTTAAAATGCTATGCAAATCATATGACTGTTACTGAATTTATGTCACCAGCTCTTACAGCTGTTGCACAATTTTTGTAGCAAATGAGCCTAAATAATAATAATAATAATAATAATAATTGTCTAATCTTGTCATCTGTGCATGTTTCCCATACACAGACGAAATTCGTCTCTGCATTTAACCCAACCACCTACCAGGTGGTGCAGTGAGCAGCCATAGAAGGCGCTCGGGGAGCTGGAGAAATAGGTGTGCACTCATAGACACCCCAAGATGTGTAGTGGCCGGGACGCGAACCCACGTCCTTCGGGTCCCAAGTCAAACGCCCTAACCACTACACCATCTTGGCTCAAGAGGCTATGTTCTGACTGAGGAACGTATATAAATATCGGTTTCGGTATCGATTATGGCCGAATAAGTTTTAACATATCAGCATATCGGATATCGGCAAAAAAATCCAACATCGTGCATCTGTAGTTTAAAGCCATTTTTTAATGTATTTAATTCATTCATTTAAAAGAAACAAAAGAAAACTATAAAAAGAAAAAATCATTGAATTAAAAGAGTGCAGAAAAAATAAATTCTTCTATCGGCCTCTTATTTAAAAAAAAATATAAAATAAATGTAGACAGTCACTTAAATTAATCACCTTAATATCCACTTTAAAGCCAGGAATAAAAACACATATTTTGTGTTTGCAGAATTTAATTCTCACTTTACTGAACATTAATAAAACTTACCTCAAGTTGTCTTTTTGGGCATGCATGCATATATTTGTACAAATTGTACTTGAGAGGAGATTATTACAGCCTCATATAAAATCAATGATGATGATATCGGAAAGGTAGTGACCGATATCTAGATTTGATCGGGATC